>BMAO01010908.1:52771-89050 GCA_019973975.1 Trichonephila clavata
AGAAGGGCAAGATTATGTCTGTCGTAAGCCTCAACTTTGAACACCAAGCAATTGACAGTGCTGTTTGGTTCCGTTCCACGACAATGTTTAGGGAGAACACCTTGGGGGAGGTCCTTTCAACAATCTTTCGAGAAGACGCGGCGAATATTTCGTGTGCTCCCGTGACACGCAGGCAATATCCATCCTTTCTCCGGGATCAAACCAAACATTACTAGCCATTAAATCATCCGACAGGTAGACTTTATCCTATTAAACCGAGGTGCAAGCATCTAAATAATCATAATCTTAGTTACGGCAGTATGTGGCAAGTAATTCATGAAGAGCTTCACACATCAAAGGTTACAGCGTTTTGGGTTTCACAATTGCTGGCTCTTTTTCAGAAGCAGGTGCAGCACGACCTCTCAAGGGAGGTATTGAATATTCTGGAACAAGAAGAACAGGGGAATTTCTGGTTGTCAAGTATCTATTGATGGCCTTTTGATCTCGAAATACCAGATGTCCCAAAAATGATTAGGTATTGAAATATCAATTTAAAAAAACAAAAAATGAGAGAAAATGCCTTGTGCTTAAGCAACCAGGGAATTTAATTTCCCCAAGTTTTTCAATTAGTTACAAAGTTTGTCAACAGATGGAGCTTCTGATTGGTAAACACTATAAAAAAATGTTTCATGTCTATTTTTTTAGACACGTTAGCAATGTGACGTGTTCCAACAAGTAAACCATTTTCGAAACATATCCCAGAATGCTCAAGTGTCTGACAAAACGCACATAAGACATGGTTTTATAGTTTTTCCCAGTCAGAAATCTCATATATTGACCAACTTTGTTACTAATTTTGAAACTTGGTGAGAATAAATTTCCTGGTTACCAAAGCAGAATACGGCAAATCACTTATTTCTATCACCTTCCGTTCTTTTTGAATTGATTTTTCAAATCTTCGGTTATTTTTTGGATACCTCGTATGATCCAAATATGAGATATGGCACACAGCTCATCTCCTCTGCTCGCCCCTCTCTTCCTATTAATTCCTGCCCGCGTGAAGGCTATTTTTAAAAAAAGGCCTCATCCCAAGAGGGGAAAAGTTAAAGTATCCGACTAGGTTCGGAGACCAATTTTTTAAAAATTGATTTTCAGAAAAAATTTATTGTTTTAAAGAACAAAAATTGGCTTAAAAATGTCAGAATTATTAAATAAATATCATGCATGACCCTTCGTTTTTGAAAAAAAAATTATCTTTATGAAATTTTAGCAAATTTTATAAAGTTAAGAAAAACGCCATAAATAAAAATAAATTGAACATTTGCAATTTTAATTTCATTAATATATTTCTTGATCCCTCTGAAGTGTCACAAACCGCAGAATAAAAAATATTTTAAGAAATAAATATTTTATTAGAGCATTTAAATTTGATGATGATGATTTTTCATCAAAATTAATGCATGTTCTAAGCTAAAAGTGGCTGTAAAATGTGATGAATTATAGGTGTCTTAAAACCTGAGGTTTGTTGCACTCTGAAAGGCCCATAACATATATGCTACAAATTTCATCGAAATTGATGGGATTGTGTTGGAGATATCCCGTTTTTCGTGCACAAATTATCGTACAAATTTCATTTTTCAAAAAAACGCATTAAATTTTTTTTATATAAGTTAGATAAAGTAAATGCTATAAAAACAACTTAAAATACTCTCTAGTTTTATGTGTCATTCCTTCTTCCTCAACAATTATATTTCTTTTTTCCCTAATAGCCCAAATATTACTAAACATCGAACACCTAAAAAGCACTTTTTCAACCTAGTCGTATACCTTAAACCAATGTTTCTTTGCAATGTTCCTCGATTTTGAATTCTTTGCCCTGCAACATATTTTGAAATGGACGGAAGCAATTTTTAATTGGAGAGTGCTAGGTCCGGGAAGTGTGTGGGGTGAATGCGACAGAATTTCCCAGCCTAGCTCTGCGAATTTCTTACAGGTCTCCAAAGCAGCATGTGCTTGGCATTATCATGAAACCGTATGATGCCCTTCTTATTGAGCAGCGCCGGCTTTCTTGGAGTGCTATTATTAAGGTGTTATTTTGCTGGCAGTACATCGCCAAATTTAGCTTTTCGTATAGAATGTATAGGGCCACGAATATCTCACCACAGAAAATGGCATTTTTTTTACTTATAGCTAAACTTTTTTTCTCATTCGTGTTTCCTTCACAACATCCGTAGAGTTTAGAGGTGGCACGTTTTCCGGGTTCACGAAGTCTATTCCTTACGATACTTTCATAGGTAATCCACTTTTCACCCCCAGTTATCTTCAAGTCCAAAAATGGTTCGAATTTGTTCTGTAACAGCAGAGAATTTCAAGTTTTTCTCACTTGGCTAATGTTACATCCATCTCGAACATTTCCCCACCAATCTCTAGTTTCCGAAGTTGTCCGAAAGGATTTGTTGGGTTGAAGGAAGTCTTTCCGAACCTGAAACTTGCTGTAACCGGAAAGAACAATTAATATCCTGAATTAGTGACTTGTTATAGATCAAGTCCAACGTTTAGCTTTCTTTATAAGCCTTGATTATCAGAAATCAGCGACGTTACAGTTCTTGGTCACCATGTTAGAATATCAATTAGGTTCCTTATGATTCACTATGAGCCTTAAAGTCTTAACGCGGCATGGTATGAAGGATGTTCTAAGAAGTTGGCCTTATATTTTCTGAAGGTGTGTGGTTCAAAATTTTGAGATTCAGTGCAAAAATAATTTGTTTTACAGATTTTAACTTCTTTATGAACAAAAGTATCTGTCTTGTGTGGATTGATTTCATACTCCGTAGTAGCCTAGTGGTCCTAGTAGCCAGCTCGTGGTTGGCATGTCATGAGTTCGAGTCCCAGGGCCACTGAAGACCCACCATGTAGAGGGGCTGATGCACGCAGTGGCGTAGCTACCAATGAGCTCGGTGGTGCCGTGCACCGGGGCCCTTAAGCTCAGGGGGGGCCTTCGGACCCTGACCCTCAAGCAAGGCGAAAACTTGCAATAAGTTCTCCCACATTTAAGATATAAATACAAAAAGGTTGCAACATAACTGTAATCAAGGCAACTCATTTGAAAGTAATTTCGAATTTGTGGGGAATTTTATGTGTAACATCTTTCTTTTCGGTTGCTGGATATTTGTGGTAGGGATTTTGTGAAAAGGGACGGAAATGCGTAACAGGAAACCGGAGAAACGCGTGCTATTTGATTTGACCAATGAGCGCGCGCGGTGTTGTCGATCGACTTGGCCTGTCCCCCCCCCTCTTTATAGTTTTTTTTACAAATGATGACCTGTTTTGGGCAGGGGAGGGCTAACACATTAAAATATCATCCCCATGTGTGCTCCTAGGGTACCATTTATTGGATGATATGGGGTCGATATTAGGGGGATCGATAATACTACCTTTTTGGTTAGGAAGTACAAGGACTCGACACCCCCAGGTGCCCTCCCCCTGGACAGCATTTTCCCAATAGCTCGACACCTGAGCCTCTCAATCCACTCGGACCTAGCTCATTCAATCTCTCTGCCCCTATAGTATATTCTCACCGAATTTCTTGCTCATAGGGTTATTTCTTGTATTTTGTTTCAACGTCTTAAAACTTATTAAACTTTTTTAAATCTGTAATATCTTGAAATGTGTATTTGAGTCTCTGTTTTGAGATTTGAACCAAGGGTTCCCCTAAGTGAGATCCATCCATTTATTCACTTAGCCCTCTTTTGGTAGGTCTAGTGGAGCTCCAGCACTAAAATATCCTATGTTATTCCTATGGGTTTGGGTAAAAATTTTGCCCCCCTTTGGAATTGAGCTAGGGTCTTGATATTTGGAGGTTCGATAGTATTACGTCATATCACGAGAAATACGATACGATGATGAGATACGTGATGCTCACTACTATTTTATTCAACTATTTAAAACTTTTTAAAATTGCAATAACTGAGGTTTTTTGGACGTCACAATCGGAATATTCACGGCCCATCCATGTGACCTATCTGACAATGTCTTTAGCTAGCTACTACACCATAGTTATCACAAATCTCCGCTCTTCCCCAAATTGAACAAGAATAATTACTTTTTTTATAAAAAATTGCATTACTCCTTGTGTTAATTAAATAAAATTTGCGTATAAGATATAATTATTCGATAGAAAATTATTTCCAATCATGGCCGATTCATTTTTTTCAGGATTTAATTTACTATTGGCGTATTTACCACGATTGCATGTCAAATGTTACGCATCATATGCGACTACTGTAAGGCTGGTTTCATTTTTCCTTTGTTTGTATGGTGTTGTGAACTTTACTTATTGAAAGGTTCATATTATTTTTCAATTTTTTTCATTTTTCTAACTGTTACTTGAAAATAAACTTGAAGTTGGATGAAAAATCTTACCATAAAAAAACAACACAGGAAGCTATGTCTTCTTGATCATTTATTTTTAATAACAATATGATTCATAATAAACTATTTTCCTGTTTCAGTGTTTCGCAGAGGTGCTTTTTTTTAAAAACACTTATAATAACATTGCATTATTTTCTTGTTCGTGCCAATTTTTTGTATCATTTCCTGTCTATCACGTGTCAAATCGAACCTAAAGTTGACACAAGAAAACTCATACACATACATGTAATTAGTATGTAGCTTTGCATTCTAATCTTATGAAGAGGGGCTGATGTTAAAGAAGTTAATTTGTATTTTTAAAATACCAATATATATTTCCCTTTTTTCTTGATAAAGCCCAACCAAAATAGGGCCCTCTTTTTTTATGCACCGGGGCCTTTGCATTCCTAGCTTTGTCACTTGATGCACTTTGAATCTGTCATAGTTCAATGTCCTCAATTTGGTGTGGAGGTTAAGGTGTTAGGGTGTCGCTTGACCGAGGTTCAGAAAGACGTGGTCCGTTGCAATAGCCCTCGTATTACTTTTTGTGCGAAGTAAATGAACACTTCATGCAGAGCCTCGTCCATCGCATGAAGCAATTTTTGGAACAGAAAAGAAAATATTTATGACTTTCTACGTATGACAGACTAAACAACTCTTCAACTTGATCTCATCAGTATGGCATCATCTTACGGTAAATGAAAGATAGAAGTAATTATAAGGTAAGTCCTGTATGTTTTTTTTTAACTATTAAATTGGGAAAATTCATTTGATGAATTATCTTTTGTTCGTTTACAAATTAATATTTCATATGCATATGCTTATAGGTGTGAAGAAGTGTGTAAAAAAGGTACTTGGGGTCCTTATTGTTCTAAGAGTTGTTTGTGCAAAAACGGAGCAGCGTGTCTTCCGGATACGGGGAAATGTATTTGCACTCCTGGTAAGTGAAATTTTTTTCAAAAATGAACAAGATGATTTTTTTGATAATGATACTTTTCAGAACCTCCTGGTGCATGATCTGACAATCACAATGGCACTGAACCTGGTGGTGGGGACATTAATAATAATAAAAGAAAAGTATTATTCCATAAAAAGAAATATTAGTCTCAAAAATTGCCGATGGGAGTATTTATGGCAATGTTGTAGCTCAGGGGTCGGCAACCTTTTAGCTGGGGCGTGCCAAACCAATCTTCCAATAGGATTCAGCGTGCCACACAGTAGGCCATTGTTGATACAATTCTATTCCAGCGATAATCCATGTAGCTACAGAATAGATGTCAATAATATATTTTATTTACAGTTTTACTATACATTAATTTTGCGTCATTTAAAGATATTTCTTAACATAAAAATAAATAGAATAAAATGTAACTATTTCTTCAAGTAAAAAGAAGAAAATTTAACTTTAACATATATTAAATATTTTTAATGATGTTTATTAAAATAAGAATGACACAACATAAAATATATTTATCTCCCTCAATTATAGTTAAATAAAAAGATAAATAAAAGTTTTAAGGCGAACCTAGTGCTCTTGCACCGCTATATTTCCATATAATAAAATCAGGAGTAGAACGTGTGACTTTCAATCTGACACGATTTTGAGCATTCAGTTATTAAACAATTTCTTTGCGGATTCGAAATATTTTTCATATGTGGAAAGATTTTTTACTTAAATATATGCAGAACAAAAAGCGCGGAAAGTAAAATACATGAAATTTTTTCTCTTTAAACGATTAAATCTTTCCTGCAATGATTTCCAATAATTTACAAAGCAGCTGTAAATTTAGTTTTAGTGTTATCTTTCAGATTTTTTTGTCATTCCATAAGTGAGCATAATTCTTAAGATATTTGTCAAATAAGGTCCATTACAATTTTGTCAACTTCTATCCACTCAAAAACTGACAAATTTGTTGAGAAGTACAGCGTGCCACATGTGGCACGCGTGCCAAAGGTTGCCGACCCCTGTTGTAGCTTATCAAACCCAGAATTTGCATAAAACAAAGGTATGAAAGGGTTCATTGCCTGGTCAGTTTCAACTTGATCCAATACAGATCGCAGATGCCCATTTATTTTTTTTACTTTCTGTCCATTTACATTTATAAACCATTATGAGTTCTACAATACAGGAATCAAAACCACCAAGTCGTTCACAGAGGGAAAATGTAGCCTGTTTATAGAAAATATTTTGGAACAAAAGTGGTCGCGTGGGGAACTCAGTTAAAACAAGTACCTTAACATTATAAAAAACCGTTTGTCACTCCCAAAAAAGAGGGAAATATGGGACAAATACATTTTAGTTCCATGAACTGAGGATGAACATGAGGATACTGACAAGGTAATTGGTAGAGAATAAATAATTTTACCAGAATTAAAGAACTCCTAAGCAGAGGATGATTTTGTGCCCCGTGCGAACGCTCCTTGGTTACGATTACTCTTGATCTAGTTATTTGTCTAATTCAGAAATTGTGACATACTCCCTTCTGGATGCGCTAAATTAATTGTCCGTCGAGGTATTTCGCCCTTAAATGTGAAAAAATACAAATAATATATAAAAGATCAGATTGTTTACAAAACTTTCTTGAATGTGTTCTCCGTAGGATGGAAGGGAGTGAATTGTGAGGTGGCGTGCAGTAGCGACTCTTATGGCCTGGACTGTGCTCAGAAATGCGAATGTGAAAATGGAGCTGCCTGCAATCCTGTGGATGGATTTTGCACTTGCACCCCAGGATACAAAGGGAAAATGTAAGTTTTAGAAACCGTGAATGGGTATAGGTATGTTTCAGAGATACGGGACTTAAAAAGACGTTAGCCTACAGCATACAGCAGACATTTCACAAAATTATCAGAGATCCTTTCATCCCGCGAACTTTTATAAATCCTTAAATTAACATATTATTAGTTTTCAGAATCAAATTTTTTGTTCATTCCTTTTATAATCCATTTCTCTCTTATTAGTACATACCCTGTGGGATACTATGCTGTACGCGAAAAGTTAACGGTTTCACGAAAAAAATTCAGTAATGTCTAAAAATTTCCCAAGCAAGGTTCCTAAGGTCCACTACTTGCCTATCAGTCATGATCATAACGAAAGTACATTAACTTTTGAATACAGAAATTAAAATAAGAAATACAGTTTTAGTTCGGAAAATGGTATTCTTAAAAAATTACTGAAGTTTTGGAATTATGCCAAACATGTATTAAGACTTATGCTACGAATCAAAAATGCCTTTCATGCTTTTTTGTTATATATATTTATTTTCATTTACTTATTTTATTTTTGAGCAATTATATTAGCCTATAAGCTGCCATGATCCCCATTTAGGGATTTTAGAAATTTACGTTCACCACTTGTTATAATACACTCATGGACCCAAAAAAAATTAGTGCACCAAGAAATAATTGCGGGATCGTAACGAAACTGGGCATGAAGGTACATGATGAATAGATATGCAAATGATTAGAAATGCAGCGTGATTGCGCATTACGTATAGCCGGTAGAGGGCGTTTAACGTCGGTCTCCGTGGAGTATGAAACAGGTAACCAAAGCTTGTTTGAGAGTTCTGAATCATTTACAAAGAAAGAGCTGAGGTAGACATGCCATTACGCCGTTTTCGAAGACAACATGAGCCACTGTCGCAGTTTGAGAGGGGGAGAATCATCGACATGATGGAGGCTGGGTGGTCAGTTTGGCGAGTAGGTAGTCAATTAGGCCGCTCTGATTGTGTTATGAGGAGGTTTGAGACCAGTGGATCCGAGCAAGATCATTTATACGAAGATCAGGCTCAGGACGCCACTGGACAGACCAGTCGTCGAGAAGATCGCCACATCGTAAGAAATGCACGCGTACAGCCAACTGCTTCATCGGCCCCCATCCAGGCACAGGTAGAACCTTCACTAGGTCCCCTGTGTCATCTCGAACCATACGAAGGCACCTGGCTGAAGGACATTTGGGATGGTGGTGTTCATTACGTGTGTTGCCTTTGACGCCCTCCCATCGATGCCTCCATTTGGAGTGGTGCCGCGCACGAGGAAACTAGACTGCAACGGAATGGAACCAGGTCGTCTTAAGTGACGAATCTAGATTCAATCTCAGCAGTAATGACAATCGTGTTCGTGTGTGGAGACCCCGTGGTGAACGCCTCAATCCTACCTTTGCTTTACAGCGACACACTGCTCCTACAGCTGGTGTGATGGTATGGGGTGCTATTGCCTACAATACACGGTCACCCCTAGTATTGATTCGTGGCACCATGACAGCCCAGCGGTATGTCCGTGACATCCTGCAAACATTAGTGTTACCACTCATGCAACGGTTCCCAGGAGCCATTTTTCAACAAGACAATGCTCAGCCTCACACGGCAAGGGTGTCACAAGACTGTCTTCTCTCTGTTACTACCCTTCCTTGGCCAGACCGATCTCCAGATTTGTCTCCAATCGAGCCTATCTGGGATCATTTGGGAAGGAGAGTTGGGCATACTACGAGTTTGAACGAACTAGAGGCAAAAATTACAGCAAATATGGAACGAAATGTCTCAAGATATCATACAGAACTTGTATGTCTCAATGCCCGATTGTATCGCGTCGTGCTTTCACGCTAGGAAGGGTTCAACAGGGTATTAAATCCTCCGTTCTTTTGCCATTTTCTTTGAAATACATTATCTTTTTTCTTTGAATTTCTAATCATTTATTTGCATCGATGTAGTCATTACGTACGTAAAATTTTGTTTCATTTTGACGACTCCTTCTTGGTGCGCTAATTTATTTGTCCATGAGTGCGTACATAATGCAGTCGGACTCCGTTTTAAGGAATTCATCGGGACCAAATAAATTATTCGTTAAATCAGCGTTATTCTTAATATCGGAGTCTCAAAAAATACAATTAATTTTACCCTTACCTTTTGGAAATTTTATTATGAGCAACTACACACAAAAATATCCAAAGTTAGAAATTACACACTTGTTATTCAGCAGGTAAAAATACAATTATCGAATTATTACGCATAAGTTTATTGGAAATTTTAAAATACCGACAAAAGTTTTGAAAACATTTTAATTCCTGACTCGAAAGAATTCTTTTTCGAGTTTATGCAGAGAAGAGAATATTGCGTCCTTTATATCCTGCTGCATTAAGTATGTTTTCACAGTTTACAAAAAATGTAAAGAATTAGACTGTGCAACAATTTTGTTTGGAGTTTTACTATCAATTTTTGCATAAAAATCGCTACTTATTTGGTTTCGACAATCTGAAATGCTAAACAAATTTTAAAAACTAATTTTTTTACAAACGAGTACACATAATAAACCTCACTTCTCTTAGGAAAGAGAGCAAATGGTAAAATCTTTTTAAATATGCCCTGCGTTGTGGAGTGAGATGAAATAAAGGAATTTCCTACCCCTTGACACGGTAGAATACTCTCATGACTCATCGACTCCTATCAAGTCTACTCCCATCACTGTCAAAACTTGCTACTTCTAAGAAAAATTCTTTTTCCGTTCCGGGCTATTTGAAAAATCATATTTTGTTCTAATCCAAATTAATAAAAAAATTTATTTCGATTGTTTAAATAATTCGTTAATTCGAGGTTTATTATTCGTTGAATGGGGTTTTTACCGGCATTTTAATCGAGGATTAGAAAAAAAATTCTTTAAATCGTTAAATTCGTTCAACAGAGGAACTTTAAATCAGGGTCCGACTGTACGATGAAATATAAAATTTTTCAATAACATTAAATATTTTCAAAACAAAAAGAACGTAATTTAAGATAATTTCCCCACTACTCCAATTGTAGTGCATACACGAGGGTTGGAACTTTACTAATGGCAACACTTCTGTAAAAACGCTACTCAACAAAACCAAATTATGTCGTGTGTGAGCTACATTACCTCTCAGCAAAAGAACTCATTCTTCCTGCGTCACGTGCATTTAGAGTGACTCGAAGAACTGATCCTTGTACAGTAGAGCGTCGTTTATCCGAATCCATTGGGACCGTTCCGATACGCGTATAACTGAAAACAGAATGCGATCCATGCAGTATATCATACTGGACACTATACAAATATTAAAAATCAACACATGCGGGGAGCTGGCTTGAAGAAAAAGCCAAATAGGTGCAAAATGTCGCAATTTTACCTTAATTGCGGAAAATAATCGCTTAATTTTCGCTGTACACCTTAGCTTTTTCACTGCAAGGTCTCTGATTCTCTTCAGCAGCAGTAGTTGAGTAAGACAGCACTCTGATTGTGGTTCGAACCTCTCCATGGCTGTCTCTAACGCAGAAACGCGTCAGCGTTGGATGGACCCTTGCTACTTTCGTTGTTGTTGTCCCTCTCTTCATCCGTTTCATCGTCGACAGGGTCGGATTTTTCTTGCACGGAAGTCATTATTTATACCTCGTTATTATTTAGTATTTGAAATACACAGTCTTCTGCATCGCGTGTCATCCAGGTTTCTAGATCAACAAAACTCAAAAAAAGAGCACGTATACACCACCTCACTTGGAAAAAAATCTGATCAAAATTCCGCGCAGATGTTTACCAAATTACACAACATAAATTCCTATAATATCCCTCACTTTGGCTTTTCCCATCACTTTTGACCTCACAGGAAACAAATGTTGAACATTGCACTGTTCGAAAACGTATCTGGACTTTGGTTCGGATATTTGACGCTCCGGATAATAAACGTTCGGATAAACGATGCTCTACTGTTTTAGCTTGCGGATTAAAGTAACTGTTGTCAGGATGTTTTCAAACAAGAAAAACGAAGTTGGATAAAAATTGAATGTGCCAGAGGTCATACAGCCTGACAATGTCATCTAGGGTTTTAAAAGACTTTCGGGGAATCTGTATTGCATTACAGCACCTTAGCAGGATGGATAAAAGCCTTCAATGAAAGACGCCAAAATGTGGCAGACATGCATGGGCCAGGTCGTTTAGTGTCAGCATAGCAGAAGTGCATACTGTTGCCGCACTAATGGACAGTGATCGACCTCCAGATTTAAGTCCTTGTGACTTAATTCCTAAGATGGAGGAGCAACTTCATGCCATTCGCTTCAAAACAGTTTCAGATTCTTGCGGCAGTAGATTGGTCCATTCTAACTATCAACAGAGTAGGCACTGCTATAGATGTTCTGCAACTTCCTCATCGTTGGAAACGGGTTATACACAATGCTAGCGACCCTATCGAAGCTTTGTAAGACATGGTGATATTAATCACTTTTGTGTTCCATGTAAATAAGTTGTTGCCACTGTTAAAGATCCAATCGTCATATATAACTTATCCGGCCAAAAATTCATGGGGAAAAAAATTGGCAGTTAATGGGTTAATAGTTAAGGCTGCTGTATCTAAAGGTTTATTTAGCTCAATAAATATGCTCTATGTCAATTATTACGACATATCTTAGGGATAAATAAAGACAAATCGTTTCCAGGTGCAAATGTCCGGATGTAAAACCTATGGTCAGGGAGAGAACTATTTCGCTTATGAAAAATTAAAATTGGAATCAAATGGTGTTCACCTTAGGTAACAAATGTTTATTGTAAGCAACTCTTCTAAAGAAACCTATATTACAGATGCCACGAAGTGTGCGCTGAAGGAACCTGGGGCCTCTACTGCAGAGAAACGTGCGCTTGCAAAAATGGAGCGATTTGTCTGTCCGACACTGGACACTGTCTTTGCACTCCAGGTATGCTTAGGAGTACAATTTTCGGTATTTATGAACATTTTGGCTTACTTTAAATATTGAGAAATACTTCCTATTTATTATGGGCTTTATCTATGCGTGACGCCCAGTGGGCGAGTGGTAGCGCTTCCACACCACAGATTCGGGTTCTATTCCCTGACGGGACAAGATCAACTCAATCTTTCATCTTTAATACCTGCAGTGGGTCGATAAATGAGTACCAGACTTGCTTGGGGACTTTAACACTGGGGGTCACGCTCTGACTGACCACCTGATCGGGACATCCGCTCATGCACCTCAGCGCCCAATGGTCACGTATACTGGGATGGGCACAGTAGGACCTGGCCCTCATGGGCTGTTGCACCAATGAGTTTGAGTTTATATATGCGTAGCAGATAGTATAGATTAGAAATAATTCAACTGAGTTAAAATCATGATAAATACAATGACATGTATTTGTTTTATTTGGGAAGTTTTAAATAAAATTTCAGGGATTTGATAACTGGATTAAGGTGTTCAAATGTTAAAATTCTTTGAAATTTAAAAAAAAATTTTTATTTTTACTTTTAATCAAAGTGCATTTTATTCATCTATGGGCATTATTATTCATTGCAAATATATACTTTTAAAAATAATCTACAAAAAGCAAAAGTTGGCAGCAGGAGAAGCGCTGGAGCTGATTAGCTAGAAATACGTGATTGCACGTATCATGTGACTATGACGTCACATGTTTGCGAAATGATTAGCTGGAAGCATGTTTTTTTACTTATCATGTGACTATGATGTCATGGCTAGAAATTAGTGTGTATCCTTATTAATATATAATTTACTAAATAATATACTAATATACTGGTTTGTCGCTGGCTTTGTACACAAAAGGTTGCGGGTTCGATCCCGGTTCAAGTGGGTGGATCTTCATGATGCAGAAAATTGACATCGTTCAAGTCGCATAATTATGTGGCATGCTAAAGATACTTGAGTACCTGTTTGGCTTGGGTGATCTCGTCAAAATTAAATTCCTGGTACCATTTCGAATCGGCAGAGCTCAGGTCTAGGGAATACGTGTAACAAAATTATATTTCCAGAAAGAGCAACTATTTCTTCACGAGGTTGGGAAAAGAAATTTAAAGAAACAATAATCAGCCTCCGAAAAGTTATACTAATTAAGTGTAAGAAATATCTTTATAAGATACTATAGTCATGAAATATTCAAGTGATAAATCGATTTTAAAAGGTGAAAGGAAAAATTAAGTCCAATTTCGGCTGGGGCACAACAACTTTTTTAGGTAAAAATATTTAAATATAGGTGAATTTATAAATTAACGGGATTAGAGAAATGTTGGGATTTCTAATTTTAAAACTTTATTCGCCACCTATTCAAACTTATCCGTATTTAAGTAAAGAGGGAAAAGCATAACTACAAATTGAATTTTGTGTGTCTAGGCTGGCAAGGAACAGAATGCGGAGAACGCTGTGAAGAAGGTAAATTTGGCCAAGATTGCGTGGAAGATTGCCAGTGTCGCAACGGAGCCTTGTGCAATCCTGTCGATGGCTCTTGCGATTGCACCAGCGGATACACTGGAGCTCAGTAAGTTATTGCCTTTGAGGTGAGTTCATTTTTTAAGCATATAAGCAACCCCTTTACAAATGTGTGCTTTATACAAACTTAAGGTATCCGACTGGCTGCGACAACTTTTTTTTTTTTTAAAAAAAGGAGATATTGGAATTTTATTGTTAGATTTGTTTAGTGCATTTTAAGAAAAATGTGCTAAAATTAAGATGAGAAAAAGAAATTATTATGACTAAAATGGGGGAAAATAGGTAAAAATGGACAAAAAATAGCATAAAAGCGGCCCCTTCTGCACCAAAGGCTTATGAACAAATTTTCAATTTTTTTTCAATCTAATGTGTTGCTATAATATTCAATTTTGAAATGACCTTCAGGATAAAAGATATTAACTTTTTTACAAAAACTACAGCACTTTATCTCGGTTACTATGTGAAAATGCTTAAAAGGACAGTGATTATATTCACATAAGGGACTGTAAATTTTGTAATAATAGAGTGAATGATAAATTTGAAGATTAAAACAATTCTACTATTATACATAACTTACAGAAAAAAAGTTCACATACAGTGTGTGAATTATGTTCAAAACTTTTTTAGCAATTGCTGACCCCATTTGATTATTTTCAAAACATCAAATTTCTAGTAAAAAGCGTTTTAAAGTATGACATCTTGCTTAAAGGAATGGCATCTGCTTTGATTAAAACACTTGTAGTTTTTGTTCTAGTAAAAAGCAAATGATAAACTTGGTATTTTTATAAAGCTAATACGATGTCCCATAAAATAAAATTATAAAAAAATTGTCAATTTTTGGCAAAATTCACAGTTTTAGGGTAGTCGGATACCTTAATTTGGGCTAATCAGTTTTGGATTAGAATCCAAATACACTAATGTCCATAAATTAAGGATAATGGAGTTCAGGCAAAGAAAGAGACACAAGCAAAACAAATTTGACTTATTTGTAAAGTCTATTTACAAAACAAAAGGTAAAGAGCAAAAAAGATGCTATATGTTTGACATAATTAATAAAAATTACGATTTATATTCCTTGGAGCAAATTTCAAAAAAGAACCTATTTACAAAAAAACAGTATAACATATGTTTAGTATGATGGTTAATACGGAGTATGTCTCCCGGACGATGCAATACAGGCCTTACGACGCCTACGCATGCTGAGTATCAAATAATCAATCTGATCTTGGGGAATATTACACCACTCATCAAGCAATGCCCTCCGAAGTTCCGGTAGACAGGTGGGAGGGGGTTGACGGGCTGCAATTCGTCGGCCAAGCATATCCCACACATGCTCTATTGGATTCAAGTCCGGTGAGTATGTTGGCCAATCCATACGGGTGATATCCTCCGATTGAAGGCATTCGTCTACAATGTTTGCACGGTGAGGATGGGCGTTGTCATCCATAAACAGAAATTCAGCACCCTTCGCGCCCCAAAACAAACGTACATGTTGTTCCAGAATGACATCCCAATGGATGTGGCCTGTCATCGTTACACTCTGAACATGCAGGTCAGTTCTGGAACCAAGAATAATTCCTCCCCAAACGAGCCATTCTGCACCACCGTAACGGTGTCGTTTAATGGTGTTCTCTTGGTGGTAGCGGGTACCTGGCAGTCTCCATATGAAAGTCCGGCGAGAATCAGACTGCAAACTAAACCTGGACTCGTCGGAAAACATCACACAAGACCACTGTTGCGGTGTCCACAATGCATGCTTTCTACTCCCGGTTAATCGCAGGCGACAGTGAGTTGCGGTAAGGGGAACACATCTGACAGGCCTACGAGCATATAGACCAATGTACCCTAAGCATCTGTACACGGTCTGCCTTGAAACTGTCGTACCAGTAGCTGAAGAGAGCTGACGATATAGGTCTGATGCTGTGCTCTGTCTGTTTCTTTTGGCAGTAAGTGCCAAATAAAGGTCCTCATTCGGCATTGTAACTCTGGTGCGACCTGTGCTGTAACATCTACTCACATTACCATCATCTTGAAATCGTTTCCAAAGCCTGGAGATGACACTCTGGGTGATTCCAAGTTCCTCGGATACTTCCAGCTGGGTACGTCCACATTCCAGTCGTCCGATAATTCTACCACGTAAAAAATCATCCAAATGCTTCCTTTGTGCCATAACTATGCGGTTATTGCACTGAAAGGCTTTTAAAGCGCTTGTGAACAACTTTACTTCTTTGTCACCAATCCTTATATACCCCTCTCTTACACTGTCGTTATTGTGACGTACTATCCGCGCCATCTGATGGTTTCCTGTAATTTGCATATTCTTCTTCAAGATGTGTGTGATAATTCTGCAGGTGAAATTTTTATTTTAGAGTTAAATTTCTGTGTGATTCTGAATTATCCTTAATTTATGGACATGAGTGTAGAAATCCAAACTCTTTATATGCATTGTATGGCAATTAAATTCTCCGACTGCGCTCTCCCTCACCGAGTGGGAATAAACTATAGTTAACTTCCAGGTCTGGATGCAGGTTATTATTCCATCTCTCTATCTCATAGGTTCTCAACGTGGGCTATAACGCCCCCTTGTGGGCGTTTGAAGCTTCCAGGAGGGCAGTAATAGACCCAGAGAAAATTAGGGGGCGATGAGATGGCACGGAGGGACATGGGCAGTTAAACAAATCTAGTCTAAAAAAGACTGAAAAAAACACGCTGATTATGCTCTAACAAATGTAAACTTTGATACTGTTAACCTTATGTTGATTTATGTATTTAAATCATTCCCATAGCACATGTACAAAAATTCACATACTTCGGTAGTTCGGGAAGTGGATGAAAAACTTTTCATTACGTATATTATCTAAGAAACATAATTAAACGTTTTAACGAGGAATTAACGTGGGATTCTTTAAAGGCTGAAAGGTTTATTTATTTTGAAAGCAATAGTTTATTTTGAATTTCTTCGTATCATCAAAATCCTTGCCTGTCTTTATAACAGGTAAGCTAAAACTTTTATTCCACTCTTTTAAATGAAGAAGAAATTCAGAAGCGTTTCAATTCCAACAATATCTTATCAATGATTAAATTATATAATATTACACATTTAAATATATTTTTGGTAACAGCTATTTCAGATTTGCAAGTAAAAAAATTGGGGCTTTAGGAAAAAAATTAAATTAAAAAACATATTCCATCAGTAATAGAATATTTTTTAAAAATTTAACTCTTGTTTTCAACATGTATTTTGAACACTCTTATTTCTCTAGAGTGGGAGGGGGCGGGGTATCTAAATATTTATTAGAAAAGATGGCGCCGTCTCAAAAACGTTGGGAATCTATACTCTATCTAGTTCAGTTTGTTTTTTATCCTTGTTTGAGTAAGACATTGTTGTGTCGAAGTGCCGCGATTTTGATAAACTTAAAAATCGAGCGGAGCACATACATTTGTAAATCCGCGTGAAATTTTAAAAAGTTCTAACTGAATTTTTTGAACTGTTAAGAGAGGTGTTTGAAGATAATTGTACGTTACATAGTCAAATTTTTGAATGACACGAACGATTTTTGTAAAATCGGGAGGTTGCTTAAGATAACGAACGTTCGGGTAGATGTGTGGCATTAAGAACTGTTCGATATTGACCCTCTAGCTGCGTAGTTATTTTATCAAAGTAGGTTCACACAAAAATTGCGTAATTTCTTATTACGTATTTCAAATCTAAATATTAAACCTACATTTTTCAGTTAAAATATACAAAAAAACTTTAAGCTTGTTCACCCATGTGACAGCTGGTTTTTTAAGCATTTTTAGAGAATTTTTTTTGAAGACCAGTAAAAAGATAGAATTTTAAGTTTTCTATCATTTAAGAGTATGTATAAATGTTTAGCCAAAAATATCCAATAGAACGTGAGTTATAGCGCTCTGAACACACCCGCCTTGAAAAAATGAACGCTCGCTTCCTCCACGATTCCGGCTGATCGGCTTATCTGAAATTTAAAAAAAAATTACCGGCGTTTTTAATTTATAAGTTTAAATGCACCATACTCAATTGAAAATATCAAGAATTGGATTTTTGGTAGACCTCCGAAGAAAAGTTTCAAATTGCATGGTTTTTTTGTTATTTTTTTTAAATAGAAATATTTTGAGTTTTGGAATGATCGTAGTTCATTTGGTGCACACAAATGTGCTGAGTCTACCTTATAAATTTGAAATGATTCGATCCAACCGTTCTTGAGATAGGATGGAGGAAAGTCTGAAAAACACAGTTTTGGGAGAAAAAAGCGCGTTTAAAGTTTCAAGTTCGATTTAAACAATGAAAATCTCAACTTACCCTCAATCGGCGATGCCTGGTGGCAAAACAAATTCGAAGAAATATTCAATAACTTTAGATATTTCCTTTTGACCCTCTACAAACTTGTATCAACGTATATTTGTATAGAAGGGTCAATAGTATCAAGCCAACTGTTCACAATAGGTCCAGCCCGATTGCCAACTCAGCGATCCGAACAGCTGCTCTTCTAACTCTTGCTTCTTTATAACGACTTTGAGTCTTAAAAAAATCACTTTACCACCGTATTCTAGATACGTTATAAAAGCAATTTATGAAAAAAAAAATTATTTTTTATTTTTTTGAATCCATCACGTGGGTGAACTTCCTTGAGAGTTTTTATTTGAAAATATAGAAATAAATAATAAAAATAATATGAACATAAAAACATAAATGAAAGCATAAACTTGAACAATACGGTTTGCACATCTAAATTGTCGGATAAAATGCATACCCGCAGAAATCGCGGGTTGTGCAAATTTTGCTACATTTCCGTAGCTTTTGGAAATGGCGTCGCGAGAGGGTTAATGGCATCATCATGATAGAATGGAAACCTCGAGGCCAAACAGCAGTACTGCGTTGAGGTCCTGGGAAAGCCTAGAGAAAGAGGGACGGAGCAAACGCTATCTCTACAGAGCGTGGATTTTGCACAAACTCTGTAAAACAGTTCACGAACAAACGCATTACTGTAGTCACCAGACCTGTTTTTAAAGTGAAGAATTCATTGATTTGAACATATTTTCAGCCTGTAGAAGAGGTGAAGCCAAATAAGACAATTTTATTGAATATAGTGGCACCTAATGAGCCACAGCACTGCTTTTAATGGCTATGTATTGATAGGGAAGCGGAGTACGTTGAAGGGGATTAAAAGGTTTTTAGTAAAGCAATTTCTTAAGACTAGTCCGGTTGTTACACTTCGTATATATGATATGCTTATCACTAAAATAAACTGAAGTACCCCTGAATTAGGGATACCTACCTAGTAACGGGCCTTGATAGCGGCTACCACACGACGTGGAATAGATTCAACAAGTTTCTAGATATGTTCCACGGGAATTATTTGCCAAATACTAGCTAAAACTGTCCATAATTCAGTAAAATTCGTTGGTGCTGTGTGATGGCCTTTCACGCCCTGTTCCAAAACATTCAAAAGATGTTAATTAGAATTTAAGTTTGGGCTCCCAAGTGGCAGAAAAGTCAAAGGAGTGCTCATCCAACCGGAACTCAGGAGAGGCAGAGTTGTCTTGCAGGAAAATTCCATTACCGTGCGGATAACAGAACAGCGTAAACTGATGGAGGGGAGCAACTCTAAGACCGAATTGCATTGAGGAAAGGCACCAAAGATCCAAAACAGTACCACGAGAAAACACTCCAGACCACTGCATGATCCACCCTGCTCTTGTACAATTCCAACCAGGTATGCAGGATCCACGCCTTCATGAGCCTGGTGCCATATTTTCACCCTACCGTCGGCGTTAAGTAGTCGGAATCGAGTCTAATCACGCCATGCTACTCGTTTCTAGTCCTCTACACTCCAGTTTCGGAGCTCTCTTGCCCAGGCAAGACGTGCAACCTGATGGCGAGCATTGAGCAATGGTTCTCTCGTAGGTCGACGGCACCCGAAAACCTTACAGTGCACAATCCATATTTTATGACTGTACTACTGGCTCCAGCATTCAACTGGAAGGTAATATGAGCTAAAGTTCGGTTTCGCTGGCTGCGTACAATACGCCTCTCACTGTCAAGGCTAATTTTCCTTTGCAATTTGCCTGATTGCTAGTTTTTTGTCCACACTCCATGTATTCTTGGTATACTCTTGACACTGGCCGGCTCTAACAATTTTGCCACCCCTCTCCCCAAAGTAAAAAAAAAATAATTTTTTAAAAAGATAGAAATTGTGTGTTCATAAATGTACACTTATAAAACTGGAATATTCCTAGAGAAGAAAAAGGGAGCTAACAGTACATATACATATTAAAAACTAAAACATAAAAAAGTACCACTGTTTTTTTTTTCTGACTTTTAATTCTGAAAACTTTCTGATCAAATTTTTCAGCTATTTCATGTTCAATAGCCAATGTAGCTAAGCCATTTAATCAATCATTAGAATTTGTGAACTGTAGGAAGTTTTTTATTAATTTTAATTTTGAGAAACTAATATCTACACTTGCCAAACTTATTAACAAAGAAAGTAAAATAAATGCAATAGCAAAATTTGGAGCAAATTTTAAAACAGAAGTAAATTTTAAAACTTCAACTGGGCTTTTTTTTTTTTTCCTGCTAAAGCTGAAACTGACATTATCTCATCAGCTCAATTATATAAGCGTGTTTACATCCAATAATTCTCTGTCGGTCAACATCATTTCTAAATTTTTACATTTTTTTAATTAATTAAAGTTTTAAGGGTATCTCTTAAATCAGATATATTGTACAAAAATTGAAAACAATTACTGCCAGTACTCATTAAATTAAATCTGCATTCCAAGGCATTAACTGCTTCGTCCAATGTAAAAAAAATAAAACTCTATCTTGAATTTTAATTTAGGATATTCCATCGGATCATTTTGTGCTTTATAATTAGAATTTACATTTTTCCGTCAAACACTGTGGCGTGGCTGCGTCACCTCAAAGTTAGCAGCGATATCAATCTTGACGGCCAGTTCTTTTTCATCATAGTGCAATTTATCAAAAGTCACATTCTTAAAAAAATCTTTACAATTTCTTGAGAGTTCCATAGTAGATGGTAGATCGTAATATTTTGCTTACAATAGCTTGCTTATTGGATTTTAATGCAATTAAAGATTTTATACCAAATAATGGTGGCCATAGGAACTTGAATTGTTAAGTGGAATTTAATAATCCAGAGGTCTCATCTCTTATAGTGTTGTCAATTTCAGCATTATTATAAAAACTAAGCATCATAAAAACCTCCCAATTGATAACTTAAGGGTTTAATAGCCTCTATTCAGCTTTCCCAACTATTTACACTAAGTGGCTTTAAAGTTTTATGCCTTTTATACATTTTAATAATATAACCCAACGAAAAGTTGATGAAAAAAAATTAAATTTTTGAACTATATTTTTTAAAAAGCACAGGCTTCTAAGGATGCTTTTGCCCTGTCATTAACGACCAAATTTAAAACATGGCTACTACGTGGCATATACATTGTTCGCGGATTTAACGTTCTTATTTTAAATTGAGCCCCTGATTTCTCACCTTTCACATTTACTTCGTTATTGTAGACCTGCCCCCTCATATCTAGCAGATTTAGCCCTAATTTTTTTAAGTTCCTCAACCTGTGGCGTAACGGAAAATAACTGGGCCCTCCCGCAAGGTCAGGTCTTGGGCCCCCAAGCTGGATCTTATGTATATATATATATATATATATATACACACTTACCAGAGAAAGTCTGCGTTCACCTACTACTGCTTACATAAACAAAGAAAAAAATATTTAAAATCGAAATTTTTTAAAATTATATTTTATTTAGTTCATTCTAAGTACTGAAAACAGCAAAAGTAGACTCAGTTTGCTTTCATAGCTTTAAAAATAAAAAGAAAATTCTGCTTTCACAGTTTTAGTAGTAACTATAAAAATTATTTAGAAAAGATAATAAGCTATTTAATAGCTGGTTGGATAACCCAGTCTTTTGAAAACATCCTGAAGTCGTTTTGGCATTGACTTTTCAAGTCTCGTGGCTTCTTCATGGCTTATCTTCTCTCATTTGTCCTTAATAACACTCTTCAACATATCCTTGCTAGATATATTGTGTTGACGAATCCTACGCTCCTGAAAATCCCACAGCTGTTCTATAGGATTCAGACCAGGTGACTGCGGAGGCGAGTGCAATTGATTTGGGACATTATACAAGAGCCAAAGCTTCACAATCTCAGCGGTATGCTTAGGATCGTTGTCGTGTTGGAAACGAAACGACAATCCTAGACCGAGTTTGGTGACATTTTCCTTTAAATTGTATTTAAGACATCGAAATAATCCTATTTGTTCATGATTGATTCGATATAATCCAACTTTCCAACACCATTGCTCATTATGCGCTCCCGCACCATAACACCACCGCCGCCGTGCTTTACCGTTGGTTCTAAATGCACTTTTTGAAGCGCTGTGCAAAGTTTTCTCCATACCAATTTACGACCTTTTATGCCAACAATGCAAAATTTGCTCTCATCGGAGAATATCACATTCCTCCAGAACTCCGGAGGCTTACGAATATGTTTTTTGCAAAAGCTATCCATTTCAGCCAGTTGGTCATTGAAATATAAGACTTTCTGCAAGACAGTCGACTACAGTATCCGGCCTTTTTCGAGATTTTTCTTGCAGTATTCGCACAAATGTTTTTCTTAAACTTCTCGTGAATGTCATTTTCTATTTGAGTTACATTTAAAAGTGGATTTTTTTCCCCACTAAGGATATCATACTTAGTTTTTCTCTGATTGTGAGTTTAGATGGACGACCTGAGCGAGGTTTGGATGTGTAAACTCCTGTAGATAACACGAATGATAGATGAATACTGCCGTTCGACGAATCAGGCAATATCTCGACGACCTTTTTCCGTCTTTTCATATTTTCACAATGATTTTACGCTCACTGATACTAATTTTCTTCCTTTTATTTTTCATATCCTTGAATTGCTTCTATCTCATAAAAACGTTAAAATGATTGCGTCACAACTTTCTCAAACTATTTTACTTGATAACGGAATGCAAAAACTCGATTAACCAAAAACGCCTGTTGATAAAAATTTCAAGAATCAAGAATATTTCAAATAGTGAACGTACACTTTTTCTGCCTACGATTTGTGCACTTTGGTACAAAACTCCCATTATCTTATGTAGTTTTAATTCAAAATCAACGAATTCTTGCATGCTCAATATTTAAATAATAGTAAACAAATTTATGAAATATTATAAGAAAAAATATATTTCTATTAAATTTTACCTTTTCTGTATGATTTGTTATGGGTGAACGCAACTTTTTCAAGAAAGGATTGCCAAACCATAACATAATGTACCTTTACACATCACGTAAAAATATTTAATATTAAACTTACAACTGGATACAAAATCAAACGGAGTCTGAGTAAATGAAGTAAATAATGTATAACATTTGAGAGAGTATTTATAATTTTCATTAAAATGGGAGTTCTGATGACAGATAACCCGGTAACTCAAATAAAAACGAACACGAAAACACGGTAAACGGCGAACACTGTAAAATAATTTTCAATGTGAAATTCTTACGAAAGAAAAAAAAGTATCACTTACCTTATTCTTGGTTTCTGCATCCTGGGAGAGCTTGATACAAAGTTTGATTATATTCTAGCATATAAATACTGCAACTTTTTATAAGGAGAGTTCCTTGTATGATGAAAAAATGATTCCATAAAAAAGAAATAAAAAAACTGATATATTCCATTATGCTTTCTTCTCTCATTATGCTTCATTTGATTGAATACTCATAAATCTAGACCAAATTTCATTTAAAATCCTTCCTGTCTTTCCCAAGTATCGTAATATTATTTTACTTGAAAAAAGCATAACAGATGTACGTTATTTACGATTTCGTTAAATGAAAATGAAATACATGGGAAGACGATTTGTTGCTTCGTGAAAAGTAAATCATATTTTTTGTTCCTCCCTACAGCTATGTAAGGTTACTGTAATAATAACAGTGAGAAATTTTTACATCTTCCTAGCGTTTTATTCGATTCTCAGTCTGATTTTGTTTTATCTGTCATTAATTAAGGTTTAAAAAGAAAACCCGCTGAAGAAAAGTATCTCTCTCGTCACGGACATTACAGCAAATAAAAAAAATGTTTTTTGATTTGGTTATTGGATCAAAGATATCTAACAAGTGAATGACTTCAGATCACCAATTGGAAAATCGCTTAAAAATTAAATTTTAAAAAATGCAAAGCGAATTTTGAGAAAATCTACGTTAATGGCGTCAGTCAGGCTTTTGGGGCCCCCTAAAAGCCTGGGGCCCCCCGCAGTGCGGGGGTTGCGGGGATGTACGTTACGCCACTGTCCTCAACTATTAAATTTGAAAGTTCTCTTCCAGTTAATCTTTAAACTGGAAGGAAACTAAAATAAACTTGTATTAGTTTTAACGATAACTTCGTTAGAATTAGATTTCTCAATACATGTATACCTTACCATAAATGTCATTTGTTTGATCTTGCTGGCATCAGCAGTGCAATCTAAAATTATCGAATAATATTTAGCTTGTTTAATTTATGGAACAATGTATAATTTAATAATCTCATATAATTTAATATTCTCTCTCTCATCTCATTATCTCGTTCTGAATATTTTTTTCCTAGATAGTGTACTTTAACTTCTTCCTTTATCTTCTTCCAAATTTTCCATAACAAAAAAAGTATTTTTTAAATTTGGTCCAGATGTCGCCCCTAAAATTTGCCGCCCCGGACATAGGTCCGGTTTATCCGGCCCTAGAGCCTGTCGACCTTGAATATCCTACCTGTCTGACAATTTCGGAGCTTGAATAACCCATGAATCGCGCACTTACGATTTGTCCGCCATCGAAGACATCTAAATCAGTCCGTTACCCATACTGGGAATTCCAACAACTAATTCAGAACAACCACAATACGTGCTATATATGCAGTACACACAGCGCTCTCACTTGCGCATAAATGATGCGCAGCGCAACACAATTTGCATAGCCCTTGCTATCCCTAATTCAGTTGCACTAAAGTGCATATTGACAGTTTGAAAAAGATACGCAGAAATATCTAAAGAGAAAGGTATTTTGCAACAGAATCAAACTTATGAACTTGAGTCGCGAAAATATATGCATTGCGATTTCAAAAAGAAGGAAAACGGAAGTAAAGAACAGACATACGATAAAAGTGAAGACAATAAAATATTAATTTATAGTTTTTTATATAGTAAAAAAATAAGTATTAAATAGGATAAAATCTCTGGTAAATCCTGTTAAATATCACGTGGAACTGTGACCGTATTGCCGGTACGTCGTTTTGAGGCGTAAAAATTCATGGTAGAAGTTGATAAACTAGGCGAAGAGTGATATAAAAATTTATTAAAAATGACAATACAATTTTGACTAAAAGGAATTGTGCTACAATAATACAATCAAACTTAGAAACTGTACTCTAGAACTGAATTATGTAACGTTTGTTATGAGCAAAATTTTGTACGAATTTCCTCAAAAAGTTTTAAGATGCCACTGGTTGTCAGCAATTAATTTTAATTATTAAAATGTATTTTCTTTTCTGTCGTAGATGCGAAGAGATATGCAGTCAAGGAAGATGGGGCTACAACTGTTCCCAGCAGTGTATTTGCAAGAATGAAGCTTCCTGTCTTCCAGAGAGTGGGAAGTGTTTGTGCACTCCCGGTAGGTATCGAATAGAAAGAAAAGAATGCTTGACACTAAAATGATATTCACGAGGTAGTATTCAAAAGTTCCCCCACTGAACCGATAACTCAGGGGTCGGCAACCTATGGCCCACGGTACAGTTCTCAGGGGCACTACTCTCCAAATTTGGCATTTTTTGAGGGAATGCAGGTTGATTAATTTGACGGAATTACGGCAAAATCTGAAAGATCTCTAAAGATGAATTTACAGTTGCTTTGTAAATTATTGAATGATATTGCCTTAGAGATTTAGTTGTTTGAAGAGGGCATGTACTTTGCTTTCCGCTTTTGGCTCTGTGTCTAAGTAATAAATCTTTCCTCATATGAAAAATACTTCGAGTCCATAAAGAAATTGTTTAACATCTAAATGCTTAGAATCGCGTCAAATTGAAAGTCACACATTATACGCCTGATTCTGCGATATGAAAGTAGAGCGGTGCAAGCACTAGATTCGCATTAAATTTTGTATTTAACAATCATGATGAGGAACACTTATATTTCATGTTGTCTATTTCTTATTTTAATAAATATGTTAAAAAAATGCATAACATGTGTAGAATTTTAAAAAAAATTTGAAGAAATTGCTATATTTTGTGCTGTTTATTTTTATATCAGGAAATATCTTTAAAGGAATCAAAATTAATGCATAATAAAACTGAAAATATATGTAATGAACGCCTGTTGTAATGTGAATTATTGCGGGAATCGAATGTTCCAAAAGGTCCTATTGTGTGGCCCGCTGAATCCTATTGGTGGATGGGTTTGGCACGCCACAGCTAAAAGATTGCCGACCTCTGCTATAACTTGAGAATTTTTTGCAGTAGGGGCACTGCGATAACGTTTCTGTGTTACTGCAATCTTTGCCTTTTCTAAAAGCGGTTTGTCTCAAACTTCGTGATCGGTGGATAGTCATGGCAACGCATTTTGTTGGCGTCTGCATTTAGTAACCGGTGATAGAATAAAAATGGCGTTTGTTGAGCTGATAATGGATATCAACTTTTGTGTTCGCTTGGGGAAGAGTGCTACAGAGAATTTTGAAATATCTAAGCATGTGTACGACAGTCATACATTATCGCGAATGTAAGCTTTAGAGTAGCATCGACATTTCAAAGAAGGCAGGGAAAGTGTCGAAGACGACGAATGCTCTGTATGTCCGTTGTCTTCCCGCACCACTTAAAACATCGAAACGGTTTCTGTAGTGGTACGTAAGAACAAGCTTCAAGCAATTGCTCAAATAACAGAATCATTCGGGATATCCGAGGTCACATGTCAACGGATACTGATTAAGGATCTTAACATGCATAGAGTTGCGACGGATCTATACGCGATTTTCTGAATAATCATCTTGGTGAAACTTTGGACCTAGCTTTTGCGTTCATTCACAGCTATTCCTCAAGAAGAAACCTTGATATGTAGATTAGTTTGACTATAAAGTCAAGAGAGAGAGAGAGATTTTGTAAATGTAAGATAGAAGGAACAGAGGAACTGTTGCGGTGATACGTAGGTGAGATATAATTCATTATCATAGCGTGAGTTTAGGTCGGAGTTTGCAATAGTAATAAATTTGTGGATTGAGAATTAACAATATGAGATAGATTGGAGTAGATTAAATTAAACAGATTACTTGCGCTTGTTTATTTAGTGTAGATTGCTCTTTTTATATCACTCCTAGGGTCTCTTTGTAGTTCACTTGTGGTTGATGAGTGTGCTTGAATAGTAATAAATTAATAATTATTATGGATGATTCTGGTGATGCTTTGTCCCCCCCCCCACACCTTTAGGTATACAGGACGGTGAAGGAGCGACTTCAAGTAGTAGTCGCTCACACGGTGCTTAAAAAACATCGGTACCCGCATGTTAAAAGACCCAAAGAGAATTTGGATGGAAATGGAAAGAGATATAATCTCGGCTATTGACCAAAATCCTTCCCTATTATACAGATTTGTTCCTGAACGGTTCTGCCAATTAAAGAAGGACCACAATCCAAGAGAGCATCGCAACGCGGAAATCATCCCAATCTCCACTCAAGTAGAAATTCGAACAAGATCGCTCTATAGGGAAAGCCATGCGAGAGGTCTTTGATATATAGGGATTGTGCATAAGGAATTGATTCCTGAAGGTTACACTGTGAACCAGAGCTCTTTGTAGATATCTTGCGTCGCTTACGGGAGTCGATCCGAAGAGCAGTCGTGGGTGTTTTTGAATGACAACGCTCCTGCACACCCATTCTTCCCCATTTCTGACTTCCTTGCGAAAATGAAAGCACCTCCTCCTCCTTACATCCCTGATCTCACCTCCTTCGACTTCAGACTATTTCTTGAACTGGTACGTCGATTTGCAGGGTCTTCTATTTCAATCTACAGATGATGTTAAAAGTGCATTGCAGGCTTAATTAAGGTATCCGACTACTTGCGACAACTTTTTATTTTGAAAAAATAGAGATATGGAGATTTTTGGTTGTTTTTAGATTTCTTTGTTACATTTTAAGAAAAATATGCTTAAATTCAGAAGAGTAAAAGAAATTATTATTACTAAAATGGGAAAAAACGGGTAAAAATTGACAAAAAATAACCTACACGGGGCCATTTTTGTACCAAAAGTTTATGACGGAATTTTCAATTTTTCAATTCTGATGTGTTGCTATGTTATTCATGTTTGAAATGACCTTCAGGATATGAGAAATTTTTATTTTTACAAAAACTAGAGCACTTTATCTCAGTTATTATATGAAACTGTTTAAAAAAAACAGTGATTATATTCACATAAGGGACTGTAAATTTTGTAATAAAACAATGATGGATAAATCTGAAGGTTAAAATCCTTCTACTACTATACATAACATACACAAAAAATGTCACAGTTCATTATTTTCAAAACTTTTTCAGCAAGCATTGACCCCGTTTGATCCTTTTCCAAAAAAATACATTTCGAGTAAAACGCGTTTTAAAGTATGACAACTTGCTTAAAATACTTTTGCTTAATATACAACTTACAATCTGCTGTTACTAAAACACTTGCAGTTTTTGTTCTAGTGAACGGAAAATGATAAACTTTGTATTTTTATAATGCTAATAAGATGGCCTATGAAATAAAAACATAAAAAATTGTATTAGTTTTTGGCAAAACTCACACTTTTAGGGTAGTCGGATACCTTAAAGGTTATGGCTAGAAAAAGATTCCAGAAATGTTTCGATCACATTCACAAACGATGGTAAAAATGTCTTATTTCGAAGGAGGAGAAGTTTGAGAAATTTAATTGTTAATATCTTTCAAGATATACACTCAGTCCGGGAACTTTTGAATCCTATCTCGTAAATGTATGTCTAAAGTAATCTTTGAGCTTCTTTCAGGTTGGAAAGGACCCAGTTGTGATCAGCTTTGTGATAATGGTTCCTATGGTCAAGACTGTCGAAAGGCATGCGAATGCAAAAATGAATCTGTGTGCGATCCTGTAAACGGCTCATGTAATTGTACCAGTGGCTATATTGGTGAGAAGTGAGTGAGATTATTATAAGATATCTTTTTTCAAAATCAAATCAGCAGGTAACAGTTCCAAACATTTTATTTGACAATCTATTTGATTAAACTCGTTTCTGTCATCCCATTTTAATTTGTCGCATCACTTTGTACAGAAAAGGGGAGTCCCTGAAACTGTTCAAAGCAGCACAAAATTAGAATTATTTAAAAATATACATGGAAAGAGGAAGAGATAGTCTATAAAACAAAATACGAATGATCTGGAGAAAGGCAAACAAAGAATTTGTGTTTTTTCATTTAAAATAGCCTCAGAAATACACTCATGTCCATAAATTAAGGATAATTCAGAATCACACAGAAATTGAACTCTAAAATAAAAATTTCACCTGTAGAATTATCACACACATCTTGAAGACGAATATGCAAATTACAGGAAACCACCAGATGGAGCGGATAGTACGTCACAATAACGAGAGTGTAAGAGAGGGGTATATAAGGAATGGTGGCAAAGAAATAAAATTGTTCACAAGCGCTTTAAAAGCCTTTCAGTGCAATAACCACATAGTTATGGCACAAAGGAAGCATTTGGATGATTTTTTACGTGGTAGAATTATTGGACGACTGGAATGTGGACGTACCCAGTTGGAAGTATCCGAGGAACTTGGAATCCCCCAGAGTGTCATCTCCAGGCTTTGGCAACGATTCCCAGATGATGGTAATGTGAGTAGATGTTACAGCACAGGTCGCACCAGAGTTACAATGCCGAATGAAGACCTTTATTTGGCACTTACTGCCAAAAGAAACAGACGGAGCACAGCATCAGACCTATATCATCAGCTATCTTCAGCTACTGGTACGACAGTTTCAAGGCAGACCGTGTACAGACGTTTAGGGTACATTGGTCTATATGCTCGTAGGCCTGTCAGATGTGTTCCCCTTACCACAACTCACTGTCACCTGCGATTAACCTGGAGTAGAGAGTCATTGTGGACACCGACACAGTGGTCTTGTGTGATATTTTCCGAAGAGTCCAGGTTTAGTTTGAAGTCTGATTCTCGCCGGGCTTTCATATGTAGAGCGCCAGGTACCCGCTACCACCAAGAGAACCCCATTGAACGACACCTTTACGGTGGTGCAGAATGGCTCGTTTGGGGAGGAACTATTCTTGGTTCAAAAACTGACCTGCATGTTCAGAGTGTAACGATGACAGGCCACATCTATCGGGATGTCATTCTGGAACAACATGTACGTTTGTTTTGGGGCGCGAAGGGTGCTGAATTTCTGTTTATGGATGACAACGCCCGTCCTCACCGTGCAAACATTGTAGACGAATGCCTTCTATCGGAGGATATCACCCGTATGGATTGTCCAACAACTCACCGGACTTGAATCCAATAGAGCATGTGTGGGATATGCTTTACCGACGAATTGCAGCCCGTCAACCCCCTCCCACCTGTCTACCAGAACTTCGGAGGGCATTGATTGATGAGTGGTGCAATATTCCCCAAGATCAGATTGATAATTTGATACTCAGCATGCGTAGGCGTTGTAAGGCCTGTATTGCATCGTCCGGGAGACATACTCCGTATTATCCATCATACTAACCATGTTATACTGATTTTTGTAAATAGGTTCTTGTTTGAAATTTGCTCCAGGGAGTAAAAATCGCAATTTTTATTAATTATGTCAAACATATAGCATCTTTTTTGCTCTTTCCCTTTGTTTAATAAATAGACTTTACAAAAAAGTCAAATTTGTTTTGCTTCTGTCTCTTTCTTTGCCTGAACTTCATTATCCTTAATTTATGGACACGAGTGTAATTGAAGCATAAGTTTTGTTCACATTTCGATTTAAATGTCTGCAACCACCTACCCACACTACAATGGTTAGCAAACATAAACAAAGCATGTATTTTTTTTAATCGTGTGAGATGAAAATGATAAAAACAGTCAGATTTTCCACCGATGAGCAAACTATTTTACATCTGTGACAAGAATGTTGGGATTATCTGGAACATAACTCTGTTTTGAAACTTTAAATTGGATTTACAGTTTGTCGAGGAAGATTGGTAAACAGATTCCTCTCGTAGGGTAGAGATATGCTACAACAGAGAGGGGCAGACTTTTCCAGGATACGGGCTACTTCTAATTTTTTCAAGGGGTTTCGGTCCACCCAGTGGCGTAGGTGTAGTGAACTAAAAGAAAGTATACAATACAGACGGACCTCCATTTTACTAACCTATGCCTTACGAATTTCTCTATTTCACCAACTTTTTCTAGAACCGAGAGCATTTTACGATTTTATTCGTAAAATAGCCTCCAAATACAGAAGTGCATTTTCTATTCAACGAAATTTTCTCTTGTCTTTCGATTTTTTTCAACCGTATTTTTTAAAATACCCTATTTACTCGGATCTAAACCGCACTTTTTATCCAATGTTGATACTACTGAAAATGGGACGCGGCTTAGAATCTTTGGGGGGAAAGTTTGTTGGATTTGGGTATTTAAAAAGAAAGGACAGATTCGTGCGTGTATTTAAAAGTTTTAATACGGATAAAATAACTAATTATTCACTTATTAGTTTTCCCTTTTAAATTTATTTTGATTTCGTAAAATTGGATACCGATAGACCATTTTAGATTATTTTTCAATTTTCATAAAATCTTGTTGAGAATTTGGGACATGGTTTAGAGTCGATGGCGGCTTAGATTCGAATAAAGATTTCTAGATCTCTGTATGATGGAATGATTTTTAGTTCTTTGTAAAGGCGGTCACCTCAAAATGTTTTAGCGGTCTATCGCGATCGACTGAATGTTCCCCCCGGCTCTACTCCATCGCAGCAGACATCCTTGAGAATGGATTTTGCCTTAAAGGGGAAATCAATCTTTTGTTTGTCACTGCATTTGAAATCTTTTCCTGCCTTCTTTGGTGTGATCAGTACCATCTACTAAAAGGTAAATGTGTTGTTAATAATCCCAGGCGGCATTACACCCTCTCCATGAAACCAGAGAAGTCTAAAAATAAAATAAGGTCTCTTAAAATGTCATTAACAATGAAATTCAAAGATTAAAACTAAATCTGCATTTGACATGTACATTGGAGTGGATTGCGATTACGAGCCAATCAGCCAATTACCAATCAGCGTCAAGCGAATGACGTTTTTTTGTTGCGGTTCTGTTCTTACTTTAGATGTACTTAAATCGTACAGTTGTAACGTTGTGTATTGCTATTGTCCGTCATTAAATGCTTTATGTGTCACATCCTTGTCTATTCAGTATTCGCAGATTATTTACACCAAAACTTGACGTCGGGTAGATGTCAGCCCTGCAATAATATTTTAAAGAATTGTGCTGCTATGAGTTTTAAGCTTCATAATTTATTTGGCGCCCAAAGTGGGGCGAAGTTTCGGTTTCAGTTTTTTATTTTTAGCCTGAGAGAAAAATGGATGTGACACAGTTAAAAACACAACGAAAATCGCTGCGTACATCGTTTACGCTAAGTGCTAAAACTGTCGAAGAGGAGCTTACAAAAGAAGTTCCTGATTTAACTGAACTTTCGATTTTGAAACTACAAATAGGTGACAGATTTTCTCGCTTGGAACAGTGCCAATCGGATTTAGCGAATTTAATTTTGGCAGAGGAAAACGGTGACGTAGCATATGAAGACTTTATAAAAGCGGAAAAATACCGAGATAAATTTTCCGAACTTTGTGCTGGAATTGAAAGACTGTCTGTGAAAGAAAACGAAAATAAAGATGTCCCTGAAAAAAGAAAGTTCAAGCTTCTGAAAATAGAGCTCAAAAAGTTCGAAGGCAATTCTATGGATTATTTGACATTTTGGAGTCAATTTAAAAAGATTCATGAAGATGAAAGTTTGCCGAACGAGGCCAGGTTCCAATACCTGTTGCAGGCCGTTGTGCAAAATTCAAAGGGGCTCGAGTTGTCGAGAGCTTTCCCGCAACAGCTGTCAACTATCCAAAAGCAATAGCTCAACTTCAAGAACGTTTCGGAAGAGAAGATCTCCTGGTGCAAATCTATGTAAGAGATTTACTGTCAATGGTCATGAAAAACGCAGCTACAGGACGCTCTAAAACAGATCTCCCAGCATTATATGATGAACTGGAAGCGAAGGTATGAGCTCTGGAGAGCCTGGGACGGACACAGGACAAATATTAAGAATTTCTGAGTCCTTTAGTGGAATCAAGTCTACCTGAAGACATATTATTAGCATTTGAAAGAAGCAAAAATTTCAAAGAGGATACTTCGGGTGAAGGTCGGACTTTGAAATTATTAATGAACTTCCTTAAACAAGAAGTTAAAAATGACGAAATGGTTGAACTTGCTAGGAATAATTTGTCAGCTCCTATCAATCAAAAGAAAAGAGATGTCAACAAACCGGATAGGTTTCCCTCTGCAGCTACCTTGGTAAGCACATATGATAGGAATGGCACAGGTAAGCGAAATTTATTATGCATATTTTGCAATAAAAAACATCCCTCCAAGGAACGTTTAGAAGCTAGAAAAATGACTTTAGATGAAAAGAAAAAGTGTGTATTGAGAAACAGAACCTGTTTTGGTTGTTTTTCTGTTTTTCATTTTTCTAAGTACTGTAAGGTAAAAAATTCGTGCTTATTATCGTGCAAAACCGCACCATTATTTAATGTGTGATCAAGCGAAAAGCAATGTTAATCAGGAATCTTCTGGTATTGAGACAAATTCATTATCTAACAGTAGTAGTAAACATAATGTGTTTCTTACGACTTTAGTTGTTAATGTTTGTGCTGATAAAAAAATAATCAAAGTTAGAGCTCTGATCGACAGCGGATCTCAATACTCTTATATTTCAAAACATGTTACTCAAAAATTAGGTCTTAAATCAAATAATAAGATAAAAATGCAACATCAGCTTTTGGAGGGAGAAAAACGCAAAACCAATCGCATGATGTTTATGAATTGTTAATATGTTCGCTGGATGAATCATTCTCGCTTCGCGTCGAGCTGTTTTCAGAGAAAAAGATTTGTGACAAAGGGCCAAAAGTTAGTATAACCCTTTCGTAATTAATGAATTGAATAGAAGGGGGATTATTTTGTCTGATCTTTCATGTGAGGATTGCGAAATAGATTTATTGCTAGGAGCGAATGTGGCGGGTTTGCTATTTATGGGAGGTTTTATTGAATTGGAATCGGGTTTGTTTTTATTAAGAACTCGCTTAGGTTTTGTTTTGACTGGAAAGCAGGAAATATTTGGTAAATGTAATGAAGAGTGTGATAATGTTTTAAGTGTTATTTCTTTATTTGTTAAAGAGTTGTCTGTTAATGAATTATGGAATCTCGAAAACATTGGAATTTTTGACCCAATTCAAAAGTTAAATGAAAAAAATGAACATTTAAAGGTGATTGAAGAATTTAAAAACAGTATGAAAATTCTGCCGGACGGTAGATACGAACTTTGTTTGCCTTTTAAATCGGATGTAGTAAATCTGTCTTCCAACAAAGAATTGACATGGAATCGGCATAAAAAGATGTGTGAACGCGCACAACAGAATGGGCTTCTAGATGATTATAAATCTGTATTTAAAGAATGGGGAAAATTAGAAATTGTAGAAAAAATTGAAGGGGAAAGCGAATATTCATATTTTTTGCCGCATCGACTAATAGTGAAAAAGAATAGCATAACGAGTAAAATTCGCCCAGTTTTCGATGCGTCAGCTCGTGAAACTGGCCACAGTTCGCTAATTGACTTATTGTATAAAGGTCCAAATTTAATTGAGCAAATACCAGATATATTAGACAGGTTTCGTAGTTACCGATCGGACTTTCTGCCGATATAGAGAAAGCATTCCTTCAGTTCGGAATTGCCCCTAAGCATAGAGAGTTTTTGGGATTCTTTCACCCTGACGAGGGAGAGGAAATTGTTTATCGTTATTGCCGAGTGGTTTTGGGTGTATCGTCGAGTCCCTTCTTGTTAGCTGCAGTACTTACGCACTTGCTGAAAAATGTGCCAGCAGAGGATTCTCAACTAGGCTCTAAGTTAAAACTTTCGTTTTATGTAGATAATTGCGTTACGGGAGTGAATGGATGTTGCACAACATGAAAAATTTGTTTTAAAATCTAGGGAAATATTCACGTGTGTGTTTTAATTTACGTAATTGTGAAAGTAATGTAGGAAGTAAACACATATCCGAAAGTACAGGTACAACGAAATTATTAGGGATAATTTGGAATCTTGACAAGGACACTTTGAAATGTAAAATTGATTTTGAAAGTTTATCAGGTGAAACTAAAATAACTAAAAGACTTGTTTTAGCAACTGTCCAAAAAATGTTGATCCAATAGGTATACTGTGTTCTGTGACTCTAACACCCAAAGTGTTGTTGCAAAACACATGGAAATTAAAATTATCATGGGACTCATCTTTGCCAGATGAGATAGTGAAACCCTTTTTTAAATGGTGGAATGAAATAAAAATATTTTTAGATGTGGAAATTCCTCGCTATTTTGAACTTAACGATAGCACACAAATGCATGTTTTTGTCGATGCTTATAAAGAGGCCTATGCTACTTGCACATTTTTTAGATCGAACACTTTGCAAGGTGTAAAGGTTGCACTTGTTAGGGCAAAAGCGAAAGTAGCTCCATTAAAGCAGGTAACAGTTCCCAGATTAGAGCTGATGGCGTGTTGTATTGGTGCCAGGTTGGCACATTCGGTACAGGAATCTCTTGATATTACTGAAATGGAAACCGTCTTTTGGAGTGATTCTATGGTTGTACTGTATTGGTTAAGGGAAAAGGGAGGCTGGGTTAGTTTTCGTTTCGAATAGGATTAAAGAAATAAAAAATCTCTTCCCTAATAGTAAATGGCGTGATGTGCCTGGAAAAATGAATCCGGCCGATTTAATTTCTCGAGGATGTTCACCTGGTCATTTAGTTGAGTCACATTGGTGGGAAGGTTCATTGTCGTTGGTAGAGTCACCAGATACTTGGCCCTTAACAAAGTTACCTGATTATGATACTTCCGAAATTTCATTAGAAAGAAAAAGAGTTAGATTGTGTAATTTAAATTTGTCGGAGGAAAAGTTGCCATGGTATGCTAGGAAATTTTCGAAATTTCATTCAATCTTAAGATTAGTTGCCTGGGTTCTTAGGTTTATTAATAATGTTAGATGCAGAATTGGTGACAGAGAAAAAGGAAAATTGTCATTAGATGAGTTAGAGTGCTGAGATCCAGCTGATCCAATCTGTTCAAGCTCAGTGTTTTGTAGATGAAAAGTTAATTTCAAACCTCTGTGTGTTCAGAGATCAATAATAACATCATTCGTGTGAAAACACGAATAACTGAGCGCATAGATACGTCTCTTTTTCTTTTGCCAATCTTACTGCCTAACAATTGTATATTTACACAAAGACTTGTAGAACATTTTCATTTAAAGAATCATCATGCGGGCACGCAATTGCT
>BMAO01010909.1:0-25967 GCA_019973975.1 Trichonephila clavata
GACGTCATTCAAACCTGCTTTTACTAATAGTGAAATAAATTAATTTTCGAATATATATTATAATTATTATAAATCCTCTTAAAGTTCTTACTAGCCGAAATTAAAATTTTGATCTAAAGATGCAGTATTTAAAATCTACATTTTCATGTATGACCAAAATTAATCGATAAACTGATATTTAAAATTATAATAAAATTTTTTAGAATTTTAATATATCTATAAAGTTTGCCATTTCTGTGTCTAGATTTAATTTTTTTTTTATTTTGATATGATTTTCTCCAAAAGAAGTTTTTAAGGCAAAGTATTTTCGTACATCAATAAACCACCATTATTTTAATTTTTGTAGTTTCTTTAATTATTCCAATATTCCATATAAAATTTCTTTTAATAACAAAGCATTTCCTATGAAAGTGTTCTATGTCGAATATTTGGTTCAAATACTTGAAAAATAAATTTCTCCGCAGAATAAACTCGATATAAAGTTAAATTAAATATAATGTAAATGCTTATTAGAAGAGTAGAATTCTATAAAATAGGATATATATAATTTCTTTGTGGGTGGTTTGTGATTTATTTGCTTACGATTGATTAATAATATTTGCTGTTAATATCTAAATTATTAAAATTTAACCTCCACAAATCTGAGTGTTTCAACCAATAAAAGAAATAAAGAATATTGACGTTTGAAATTAGTGTTATTAATACAGTTTACAATTATGAAATTTTAAATTTTGCTAAAAAATACAAAATCTAAATCACAACATTATCTAAACTGTTTGACAGAACTTTCGAAATAAAAAAAAATAATATTATTTCATAATAATTTTTATCTCTTTAACTTTTTATTTGTATCCTTAAAACGCCATAAGACCTATATAGTTATCAAATTTGATCAGATAAGACATTATGACATATTTTATGGTTCTTTGATTCTTTATTACACAGCTATTAAGATACTTTAAAGCATGTGTGGATTAATTCCTCTTATACTTGTTTCCAATCCATCATTTGTGACAGAGAAAGTAAAAAGAAATTTTACTCAGCAGCCGTAAAAGAATTAACGTGAAATTAGAGCTAATCCAACTTAGATAGGTCTCACTTAAACTGTCACTCGTTTAGCGGAAGTCTAAAAGATAAATGGGATGAATTTTCTCATTGGACAACTGGAAACTTCTGGATGTAATACTCTTTGATCATATTGTAACATCATTCATTATTTATAAATATTCTGCCCTTTCTTACATATCATTAAAATTTAAATCTAGCCAGAATTTTAACATACAAATGGTATTTATTTATTATATTAATATATGGTCATGAGAAAGATGAATTTTGAATTGTAAATTCATTGGGATGATAGATAATAATCCGGCTAGTATTTGAATCTTATCTCGTGATATTTAAACAAATATTAAATGATATAGATTGCCAGATTCAATAAAACAATTTTTCAAGAAACAAATAAACAATAGGTAAAATTTTGAAAGTTTCATTCATGTGATATAGGATTATTTTATGCTGTACTTTGAAATATTCTGTATATATGAAATCAATTTGTAATGTAAATATGGATAATATATATTGCGTGTATACAGGGTGTTCCGAAAAAACGTGGACAAAATGACATGGCAGATCAGTCATACAACAAGGATGAAAAAATTGCATAGGAACATGGGGTCGCAACTGCGATGCGGAGCCGCTAAAGGGCGTCGAAAATAATACATAACACAAAGAGAAGAAACAAAATCATTACAGATCATTTTATTTATAATTACCTACACACATGCGACTTATGCATGCCAAATGTTGAGCCTACAGGAGGTGCTCAAAGTGTTTACCAGATGCATCGAGACATGCCTGGCATCGACGTTGCATGGAATTGCGCACCTTCTCAAAGATACCAAGTGTATCTCGAACACATGAAGCTGTCTCAACGGTTCTTCCTACCAAGTCTTCTGGCGTTTCAACAGGTGTTTCATACACAAGTCCTTTTAAAAAGCCCCATGAGAAGAAATCCACGGGAGACAGGTCTGGTGATCGTGGTGGTCATGCAATTGGTCCACCGCGACCAATCCAGCCCCCAGGAAAAGTAGCCTGCAGATGTGCTCTGACGTCTCTACTGAAATGTGCGGGAGCGCCATCGTGTTGAAATTTAATGCATCGACGAATAGGCATCGGAACATTAGTATTCAGCATGTCTGGCAGAACCTCTTGCAGGAATGTTAGATACATGGGACCGCTCAGTCTGTCTGGTAGAATGTACGGACCAAGTAAACAGTCTCCTACAATGCCAGCCCACACGTTAACGGAAAATCTTCGTTGTTTGGCGTGCAGTCGTGTAGCATGCGGGTTTCATCTGTCCACCTATGCAAGTTGTGATAATTCATCACACCCTCTAATGAGAATGCAGCCTCATCCATGAACAGAACACTTGTAGCGAAATGTCGGTCGGCAGCCTTTTCTTGCAGATACCACCACGCAAAATCCATACGACTGCTGTAGTCTCCCGGTTGAAGTGCCTGGACGCGTTGTAAATGATATGGGTAAAGTCCTTCGTCGTATACAATGCGCCAGACGATAGTTTGGGGAATATGGGTCTCTCGGGATACAACTCGTATACTTGTTGAAGGATTACGCTGAAGTGCGTGGACATCTCTTTCTTCAGCATCAACTGTCCGAGATATTCGTTGGCGACCTGAATCTGGCTTGTGCACGTCTAACGAGCCGGTTTCACACAATCTTTGGTGAATAGTGGCAAAGAATGAGCGGCTAGGCATCTTTCTACTAGGATATTTTTGACAATACCTTCGCAAGGCTTCTCGTCCATTGCAGTTGGCCATGCCGTAAACTAAATGCATGTCAGCCAATTCGCGGTGCGTTAACTAGCCATGTTACGCCCAACGCATCCACGATTCGGATGAATTCAATCTCCTTTTGCTCGGCTCGTGTCTGCACCGCAACGCCCTCTCGTGGTTCTCGTGGCGACCCCATGTTCCTATGTGATCTTTGATCCTTGTTGTATGACTGATCTGCCTTGTCATTTTGTCCACATTTTTTCGGAACACCCTGTATATTGATCTAATTTACAATGTAAATATGGATAATATATATTGTATATATGGATAATATATATTGTATATATGGATAATATATATTGTATATATGGATAATATATATTGTATATATGGATAAAATATATTGTATATATGGATAATATATATTGTATATATGGATCTAATTTATAATTTCTGTATATATGGAATTTTTCAACATCATATTTAACACTCTTAATATTTACAATACATTTTCCAAACATTTTGCATTTTTGCGATGAAAACTTATTTAAAAGTTTAAAACAATTTTCTGTTATAAACTGTATTCCTTAATGCTAAGATTTTCATAAAAGTAATATTTTTTTTATAATAGTTACTATATTAAAAATAAAATAATTTCGACGGAATTAGACAATGATTCTGCTTAGGATGTATACTAACTGTTCCCCACACGATTCTTTGGGTATTTCATGATGTTGCATGACAATATATTGTTTTCTTTTAAAGTTATTGATATCTTTGAATTAAGTTTTCAATTGCATTGAAAAATATTTTTACATCCCTCACCTCTTGATTTAAAAAGGACAGGACAAGAATTTCTGAAACAGAAGTATATACATCATTGCCACCATGTAGTCCACACTCCACCCTCTGAGTCTATTTTTAAACCTGTTTTCTTAGTGAATCCCTACTCAGCAGAAGAAACATGCTTGCAAAATTTCAAGTCTGTAAGTTTTATATTTCAAATAAGAAAATTTATTTTTCCTACAACTTCCTTGTAACCTTCTAGGCAGCATTTCCTTTCCATACGCACACATACATACATGTTTCACGGATACATCAGAAGCAAAATACAGGTCTTCTTCATTTCTTTTGGTTAATTGTTATTCTTGTTACGTAATGAGCCATACTTGCGGATTTAAAAATTGCTTTTTTAATTAATTATATCATTATATTATAAAATAAAATGTTGGTTTTTTTTGTATATTTGCAATAATTTCATACATTTTTCAAGAGGATTTCGTGACACACTAGTCTCGAACTATGCATCGATTTTTTTAAAGAATAAAAATATTCTACACGAACTGGAAAAAAAAAATCAACCTTTTACATGAATAGTCTATTCGTACAGTTCTTACGGGTAAATTATTATTATTGGTACGTATTGAGCTATACTTGTGAATTTAAAATTTGTTTTTAAATTAATTATCTCATATTTAAAAATAAAGTGTTGGTTTTTATTGTATATCTGCAATAATTTTCCTACCTTTTTCACGAGGATTTTGTGATATATTAGTCTCGAACTATGCATCTATTTTATAGAATAAAAATATTATACTCAGACTACTCTTACATGAATAGTCTATTCGTACAATTCCTATGCAGACCTGAGTGAAAATCCATTTTAAGGAACCCCATGAGATAAATTTTTACCTTCCAAATCCAAGACCCAGTTGCTTCCATTAGTCCTTAAAATGGGGCACCCAAAATTTAATTCCCTCACCATGAATACTTGATGCGTCCTTCCTTCCAAACTACTGTATTCGAAATGAGCCACACTCGGTCTTAAAGCCGACGACGAAGAGCTGTTACCCGAATAAAATGGCTCTTCACACCCCGCCACAGGATTCGTCGTCTTTTGATTAATTAAAAACGGTCTGTGCAAAAGCCTCGATTATGAAAAGTGACCGGATGCCACCTGTTGGTGGACGGAAAAGAAGATAAGTCTGATGTTGACTGCAAATTAGATGAATAATAGTAATGCGGTGGTTTGTGGAGAAGATAAATTAATTTCGCGAATTGGAGTATGCCCTAATTTGGATTATAATTATTATATATATGCAATATGTATATGTGTGTGTGGTGTAGATTTTGAATGTGAAAATTATTTGCATCTGTCTGGGTTAGCTATAGGTATAAAACTGTGGGAAATGGATTGCCATTTTTGAAGATTGTAATCTTTGACATTGTGAAGTTTGAGAAAATTAATGGTAGCGTGAGAGTTAGGAAATTAAATATTTCGTTTATTTACTTCACGTCTATTATAATTACAGTTTTTCTATTTGCATTGAAGTATTGGTTATTTCATTAGAGTTCAAAATATGATATTTGTGAGGGTTGAGGCAACACGACAGTTTTTTCGTTGTTTTTCGACGGATTCCCTTTCTGCCCTTTCCGGGGTGGGGTGTGGTCGTGATTTGTCCTCGAATTAGACTCTGACTCGGGGGTGGAGTGGGGTTTTTTTCACGGTCAAAGGTTGCCGGGGTGATGACTGAAAACAGGACCTTGCAATACTTAGGGATGCACGTGTGCATAGAACGCTGTTATTCTATCCACAAAGACGCCGATTTCTTAGATGTGTAACGCGAAAACGTGGCAAAATGTACGTTTGTTGTATTGGTAAAATAAGGAAATTTAAATAAATTAATATATTCTTCATGGTTAATTTTTAATGCATCAATATTTTAAAATTATTTTATTGGGTTTTTAATATTTTACTATAATTTCTTATGCTTCATTTGTTTTACTCTATGCTATATTTTGAACAAACAGCGATGACTACAATATTATATACTGTCATAAACTAATTGTTTATCTCTCGATTTTTACTACTAAAAATATTTAATACGTATTTAGTTCAAAAATATTGAAAAGTCAGATTTTTTTTTTTTTTTACGTAATAAAAATTACTTTATGTCATGCAGCTCACTACCACTCAACTCTAGTTGAACGAGAGAAGAGGAGAGCGAGAGAAAATGATTGGGAAAAAAGATTATTCCTATGTAGGAGATCCGATAGTATTAGTATTAATATTAGTATTTTAAGAGTTTATAATCATAGCCTTTGAATATTTTAAAATACCGTATTTAATCGAATCTTAGCCGCACTATTTTTTCGGCGTTAATGCTACTGAAAATCGATTGTGGCTTAGAACTAAGGCAAAACATTTGTTATATAGATGGAGGAAATTGAAGTTTTACCCCTTTCAAAGGAAAAAATGTAGCCGTCCATTCTGGTTGCTTCTGATTACATTCTGATGACATCCCATTCAATAGTTTATCTCCAAACGTTGTTGTCTGCTTCTATTTGGGAAATTAGTTTTGTATACGTGCGCGTGTACTTTCTTTTAATCACCTAAACATTAAAGATATCGGTAATAGCATCGAGACGAGTTCACTACGATGCAAATAGGAACAGGGAGACAATTTTATATACAGGAAAAAAATGGAATGAGAGCAGTGGCCACTGAAAATTGGACACGAATAAAACAAATCTTCGTCGATGGCGTAAACAAAATAATATAACTTTAGCTTGTACGTGATCAACAGACTTTAATAATTTTTTAACATTTTTTCTATGCACATTCTTGTAAAAAAATGTTGCATAACAAATGTATTGTATGGCACAGAAGATGACATCGTGTAGGAAAAAGGCAAGGCCAGCACCAATTCCGAAGTCAGCTGTGACAATGAGAGAGCTGAATCAGTTTCGAACATGACACTGATTGTTAAAGTATTTATAGGTTCCTGTATATATTTGAAATTTTTTAATACTGGTAAAACAAATGAATTAACTTCTTATATCATTTGTCATTAAAATTTTTAAAAAATTCACAAGTATCATATTTTGATGAATATTTTAAACAATTTTTATTCTTTCTCAAAAACGTGTTGGGAATTGGAGAGGTGAAGCTTAGAATCATTAACAACATTTTTTAACAAAAACATTTTGATAATTTGGGGTGCGGATTAGAATCGGTGGTGGCTTAGATACGAGTAAATACGGTAAACTAATCAACCTCAAAAATGTGCTTTGTTTCTGGACTCAAGTACGACAACATGGTAGTATGCCAGATAAACGTAGTAGTGCTTGAAGTTCTGGTGCAATTATAATGAGTTAAAATAATAAAATAATTAATTAAATTTGAAACTTAACTTAAAATTTAATCTAACTTAAAATTAAATATTAGTTATCTTTAAATTTAATACATTTTTTAATCAAAACAACTACCTTTTGGCTTCACACGGGCCTTAAGACTGGCCAATCATCTATAAAGGAACTCATTATGTATATGGGCATTTTCAGCGTTGATTTATTTAAAGAACGTTTAACACTATTTAAATTAGGATGCTGTATTTGGCATACCTTTGCCACTAGTACTGACTACAGCATATAGTCAAATGCAGAGACTTCTTAAGGCATGGGTCAACTGGTTCCGAGACCAGAGTCTCGGCCAAAATGGGTTCTCGACTCAGCCTTAATAAGGTTATGATTTGAATAATTTCAACGGTCAAATGTTATTTCCGGTTGTATTATCCAAAAAACTGGGAATTTTGAACGATATGTCAACTGGCTACGTGTAATGGCCGTCGCTCATCTATAGGCCTAGGCCTACCACCATTAAACTATCATTACTCATTCAGTCAAACGGCAGTAGTAGATCGAGCCTGTTTGTGCGATTGTTACAGCATACACATTTATTTCTTTGAGGTTTGTACGAGTTTCTGAAAGCGTACACTATGTAATGTTTACTTTTAGGGGTCATAGGCGGGACCTACATTTGTATAAGGGCCTTGGGCTTACTTTTACGTAGGGGCCCAGGGTCTACTTTTGCATAAGGGCCCATGGCCTCAAGAAGGCTTAAGACGTCCTGGTCAAATGGATTGAAATCCGAACTCCTAGAATATTAAGTGTGGAGAAATTTCTACGAATATAGCTCAAGAATAACCAAAATTCTAAGGTGAAAAATTTCTGAAGAATTGTGTTTAAATTATTGCTTGAATCGTGTAAAAATAAAGTCATGCAAGTCTTTACGTATTCAATCTTAATAGTAAAATCAATCTTTTTCTTATATGTATTCGAAATACACAAATAATGTTAAATAATATTTTAAAAACTGTGAATAGTTTCCAAAAACATGCCCATTACAATTTCCAAAACAAATCAAATCAATTTAAACTAAATATTATCTTATTCTGATACAAATAACTTGAACTTTTATTGTAAAATAATTTTTATGCATTGAAAAAGGAAGGAATTCAAATAATTTTTCACATCACAATTCTATAGTTGAAATAAATTTCTATTTATTTTAAAACTCAAAAAAAAAAAAAAAAATAAATAAAAAAAAATAAAGCTTTCAATATGCAAACATTTAAAAATTAAAGTGTTGGTTTATTATTTGAAGCGAATTAAAGCTACTGAAATAAAAGTGTAACTCTATTTTTAATTTGTTTATTTAATTGGAAGTGTAATAATAAATGTCTTGGCAGTTTAAAAGTCAGCTTAAATAACCCATAAGTAGTAGATTTAACATCCTGCTTCAAGCCGTGTAGACTTGACATCTCTAAATGGAATTCCGCCTTTGTTAATTACATGGCGCATGCCTTTCTTGAGCCGAAAATATTTGAATAATTTATCATGGAATACCTCGTGTCTACTTGGAGATTTAGAATTAATTTGGAAGCATTCGAGAAGGATTATATTTAACTAAAGATTTAAAAACTAATCTTTGCAGAGTGATTTTCTTTTAAATTTTATTACCGTTAAAATTTAAATAGTTGTTTATTACACTGTGATATAAATTTTAAAAAAAAGTATTTTAAGTAACAGTATTTTTATTTTTTTTAAAGTTTAAAAAGACTCTTGTGGATGATGTAAACCTATAAAGCAGAAAATAGCAACTCACTCATGACGAAATCTTCGGAACTATTAGATTTAGAGACTTGAAATTTCGTAGGCAAGTTTCTTTTGTTCTATAGAGATAGAGCTAAAACGGTTTTGCAAAACTCCACCCCAACAGGAGAGGAGTGCATGGACCAGAGATAAAAAAATCCCTTTTTTGAGCTGCCTATAGGTTTGAAGTTCGGTAAATATGTTTCTTGTGTTGAGGAGAGATTCTGTACGCACGGGTTTTGCATAAATCGATTTTAAGGGATTCAGGGAGAGTCATACATAAAAATTTCCGTTTTTGAAGGATTAGATTTGGACTAGAAATTTGTCAAGCCTGTTTCTTTTATTGGGTAGAAACCAGCCAAGTTCGAGTTTTGCGGAAATTGACTTCGAAGGGGGTTACAAGGACGTAAAACATAAATAAATATACTTCTGTTTTAGAAATTAGAATTCTGTAAGTTTTATATTAAAGGGAACTGTAAGAAAGTTTTTCATTGTAACTTTCAATATTTATCTATGAAAAATCAATGTGAATAAGTAATTATTATAAAATATATGCAGCTTTTAATAATTCTGCTTTATTTAATATTAATCTATATAGTGGGGTACCAGAATTTTACCCTCTCCCCCCTGTCATTTTAATAATCTTCAGACATTTAACTTGTAAGCACGATCCAAAACCTTTTATTAGTATACAATACCCGGGAAAACAACCCACTAACTTTTATAACTAACATTACATATATTAATACGTATTAGACTCCATTAGAATAATATGCATTTGAGAGTACATATGAATATTTATTATAACAACACCAAAAATACATTAAGTGCAATTACTAGTTTAATTACAATAAAATTTTCGTCTGTATATTCTTGCAATTTGAGGATGCTGTAATTTGTTTAATACAGGAGAACGTCGTTTATCCGAACGTTTATTATTCGGAGCGTCAAATATAAGTTCCAAAGTCCGGATACCTTTTCGAACAGTGCAATGCTCAACAGTTGTTTTCCGTGAGGCCAAAAGTGACAGGAAAACCGAAGGTGAGGGATATTTGGGGAATTTAAGTTGTGTGATTTGGTAAAATCTGTGCGAAATATTAGGTCGATTTGTTTCCAAGTGAGTGGGCGTATATATACTCTTCTGTTGATGTAGAAACCTAGATAGCATGCGATGCAGAAAACTGTGGATTTCAAATGCAAAATGTTGACGAGATTGTGACTTCCGTGCAAGAAGAATCCGACTCTGTCGACGATAAAACGGATGAAGATGAGGACAACAACAACGAAAGTAGCAAGGGTCAATCAAATGCTGACGCGGTTTCTGTGTTAGAGAGAGCTATGGAGAGGTACGAACAACAATCAGAGTGCTGTCCTACTCAAATACTGCTGCTCAAGAGAATCAGAGACCTTGCAGCGAAAATACGAAGGTGTACAATGGCACAACGAAAAATAGGTGATTTTTTTCTACAATAAAGGTAAAATTGCGACATTTTGCACCTATTTTGCTTTTTCTTCAAGTACGTTTCCCGCATGTGATGATTTTCAATATTCGTATAGTGTCCGGTTTCATATACTGCATGGATGGCGTTAGTTTCCGATTATCCGAATAATCGCGTATCCGAACGGTGTCCGGTCCCAATTGATTCGGATAAACGACGTTCTACTGTACACAGCTTTAAGAAATTTTGTTTTCATTTTTATTCTTTCGAAAAATGAAAGAAATTATTTCTTATGAGAACAAGAATGCTCTATTGTGAGATATATTCATATTTATTATTTTAGCTCAATATTATTATTTAATAAGAATTTCATCGAACAAAATCTCCTTGTTGTTTATTTATCTGTTTTTACTATCATATATTTTAAGTTGTGTGGTTGGCACATATGACAAAAACAAAATTAATTTTCTTCAGTTTTTCAAATAGAACATGATAAAAAAACATAAAAGGAATATTAAGTTTTAATAAAATAAAAAAACAAAGTCTTTAAAATTTAGTTTACACAGAAGATAACTATCTGTTATTTTTCAATGTTATTCTAGTATTATTCGTAAAGTTACTTTTGTCCATGTAATAAAACCAGACTTTACCCACCCGCTTAGACGGGTATTTCATGATGTTGTATGATCATATATTGTTTTTAAATTATTGAGAAATCATAGTATTAAGTTTTTGATTGTATAGAAAAATTCTCTTGATTTAAAAAGGACCGAACATGAATAATTTCTAAAACAAAAATTATTACCTAAAAGGCCCTCGCAACCCCTCTTCGCGATTGATTTCTTCAAATCGCGTTCCTTGTGGATCCCTATGCAATAAAAAATACATGTTTACCAAATTTGAATTCTGTAGCTCAAATAATAAAAAAAGAGGAATTTTTTAAATTTACAATACGCTCCCTCAACCCCATTTTGGGAGTGGATTTATTCAAAATCTGTTCTATAAATGGATTTAAATTTAAAAAAAAGAAATATGCTTATCAAATTTTAAGTCTGTAGGTATAATAGTTCAAAAACGATAATTTTCTTACATACTCTTCCTCTTAACCCTTTGGCGGTCGATTAATCCCGTTCTTAGGAGATCTCTAGTCAGCAAAAGGAACATTCTTACCAAATTCCAAGTTTGTAGGTCTAAAAGTGCAATAACGGGATCTTTATAACCACGAGCTCCTGCAACCTTTCCTGAGAATCAACTTTCATAATACCAGTTCCTAGCCGATCTATAATGAGCATAGAAACAGGCTTGCCAAATTTAGAGTTCTTGTCTATAAGAGTTAAAAAAACGAAATTTTGTTAAATCTATTAGCTATTACAACTCCTATTAGAGTCTATTCCCGTAAAACCCGTAATTAGCGGGTCTCTATTGATCGAAAGGAACATGTTGGCTGAATTTCAAGTCTGTAGGTCTAATACAACAAAACAGGATTTTTTAAAAATCTTAAACCTCGACATAACCCTCCTTGCGAATTGATTTCTTCATAAAACCCTTTCTAAGCAAATCTCTACTAAAAAAAATGCTCATCGAGTTTTATAACTGTAGGTCTCATAGTTTAGGCGATACAGTGCAAAGAGAGTATTAGTCCAGTGCTTCTCAAACTTTCAATATTTGAGCGACCCAATATTCAATCATTATGTTCATTGGCCCCCACCGTTCTCCATACAATAACAATCATTTCAACAATACTATATATTGTCACTAAAGCTACAATACGATTTTAACCTCCCGGCGTGTATAAACGTCTCGATAAGATAGTGCGTTCTTTGTCCCGGACGTCATTCCGAAGTACGATCTTTTCTCAGCACTACTATCCATAAAATTATCCCGAAAGATTTGGAATGCAATAAAATGACCTTGGCAGTGTTTACGAAGGATTTACTTATTTATTCCTTTTCTTCCTCCCCCCCCCCCATACACGATATATGCTCTCCTACTTGTAAACGATGACATTGGAGAGCGAATAGCGTAATTCTTAATCGGCAGTTAAGGGATTAATTATAAGCCTTACAAATTATGAAGAAAAATGCGAATTTTTGCATATAATTTTATATATGTCAAGCCCATTGGGTTACTGATATTTATTAAACTTGTTCTTAACTTGGTATTGTTTAATTAATTATAAAATACATTGTGCAGTACTGATACATTTATAAGTGTAATAAATTAGTGTAAATTTGTATTTTATTTTTTTACGTAGAATGTATTTTGTTTGTTTACTTTCAGTAAATTAATAATTTTTGTAAATAATTTTTGTTTTTGATTTTTTTTCAATATGCTCACACATTCCTCGTAGGGTTACCCTCCCCCCAGGGGACACGCCCCGCAATTTGAGAAACGCTGTATTAGTCGCTTATCCTTTATGTACATAAGTATATATAAGTTCACCACTTTTCAAATTCAACCAGGAAATGTTTTAATTCAAAACATTTAACCTTCTTCCATTTTTGTTCCAAAAGTCCCTTTTTGTCAATAAATTTCAAGGCATTTGAAAGGTGAAAAAGCGTAAACTTAATCCTCTTCCTGAAAAACTTTACATTACAGAAATTTAAAAGTAAACCTAACTGGAGAATTCTCTCAAATTAGGCTTTCGTATGCATATTTATATATATAAGCAACAATAAAATCCTATTTTCTCTTTCGCACGTTTGAATAAAATTGCCTTAAAATTTCTCCGATAGGAATAATTACACTTCAGGTACTTTTTCTTTTTTTTTCCACACAGACGAGGAAAATTCCAGATGGGACAATACAAATAAAGAAGTATCTTTTTCTAGTGCTTTCCCTTTTCCCCCAGGAAAACCGAAAACGATATTTTTATTTTACCTGAGAAGGGTTCTCCGATCCAAGTTATTATTTTTTCGTTTTCATACAAATGCAAATTTCTCTTGAGAAAAATGGAAGGCGAAAAAGTAAAAATGAAACAGAGCGAAACTCTGTGAATTCGAATTTTGAAAGTTGAAGTTGAAGTAAAACATATCAGTCTCGTTTTTATCTCAATGTTGAATTCGAATATCCAATATACACTTAGAATAGGGATTTAAGATAAAAGGAATTGGCTTGTATTTTTTGTGTATTGTGTCTAATAAAATTCTTTGATGTTTATTGAATAAAAAAATTGTGTTTTCTCAAGAAACGCGAAAGAATTTCTTTCAAGTTTTTGTCAATTTGGGATTTTATTTTGGTTTCCTGAGAAATCCAATCTAACGCCGCATGTAGTTTGTGCAAAACATTTCTCGTTGCATTTTCCTTGCATCTGATTTTATATTTCATATAACAACTACATCAGAACGAAATGCATATTTGTTCCATTAGGCTCTTGATATAATTGCTAATTTCAATAAAAAATTGAAAATTATTAAAAATTTTATAAAAACCTAGAATAAAATTATAAATATAGTTTTATTGATTTTATGTTTAATGCATCATGTGAAAAATTTTGTACGTTCCTTGCTTTTTTATCACTTTAGATTTTGGATGTAAATTAATAAAATAAATGGCTTCTTGTTTACGAATATAGAATTTGATTAAACATTTTTTTTGTGATTTTTCAATATTTTGTTTTTAATTTTAGCGTAAGTTTAATTTAAATACATGTAAAATATTTCATGTGCAATTTTTTTATGCTTCCGCACCGTAGAAATATTTATTTTGTTTTAAAAAGAAAGTGAGGTTTTGTATCTCTGTTCAAAGCTGTGCTTTAATTCTGATAAAAATATCAAAAACAAAGCTGATATTTTTGAAATACATATATACGCCGCACCGGCGTATAACGCGTACATATACGTTCAAACTGCTTTTTTTGGTTTTAAGGTATAATCGCCGTATAACGCACGTCACCTTTTTTATGAAAAAACTTGAAATGTACGTTTGCAATGCTCTTATGTTTTGCAGTCATTTATTCGAGATATTATCCCAGGCGTTTGAAAAAAATAGTATACTTCTACAAACACAACCCTTTAAGTAACACATTACACATTGCTTTGCTTGTCCCTGTTCTTTAACGAATGTTTTCAGGAATCTAAATTCCAGCCTTCAATGAAAAATTCCCGCCTTCGCCACACAGAAAATCCCGGATGGGAAGCATTTCAGTACCATGGACAAATTGCATCTCTTAAAAACACTAGCACTAATAATTTCACCGTAAGAATTGAAAATAAAGGCAAATTAAATATAGAAAGAAGAAAATATCAGTTTCCGCTTACAACATGCTCACAAACCGGTAGTGAACAACTTTCAGTAGGCCCTACTGAGCACGGGTAAACCATTGAAGGGGTTCATCTAACAATCCTATCCTTAAGGTATCCGACTACTTGCGACAACTTTTTGAAGTGAAACTTCTTTGCTCATGGAGTGAATGGGAAATTTGCCCAGTTTTGCGTAACAGTGAAAAAGCGAACGGAAGTAGTGATTCCCCCCATCCCCCGAAACGTAGCCATAGTGAGGAGATAGCAAGCGGGGTGGGGGGGGGGGGTTCACCACTTGACTTACGTCATATCCGTGAAAAAGTTGGACGATTGCTAAGGTGGTATGGAGTGGGGCATCTTGTATTTGGACTGAAGGCGCTTAGGTATTAAAGATATTGAGTATGCTACTCGTAACGAACTCGTGTGGCGTATTTTCGTAGTTTTTATGTAATAAAAAAAACGTTCCGTTTTCAACGAATAAACGCACCCAAAATATCACCATTATATCGCTCTTCCCGTCACGGGAGTGTCTGGGACATTATGTATATGTCACTAACGTTCACGCCAGAATCACTACGGATAGCGTCTTGTAAACAAACGCAGTGACTTCTGTGAGTGATGCATTAAGTTTATATTATTAATTTTTATTTCCATTGAATTAAAATTAATTCTGGTCAGAATGCCTAGAACAAATGCAAAAAGAGGAAAAAAGTTTCGTGAAAGAAAAAAAATAAAAGGAAAACTAGCAGGAAGTTCAGGTGAAAGTCTATATATCACCAGGTAGTTCTGTTGCAGGTTTTATCATCTTTATCCATAAAGTTTTAGTGCTGTACACATCAGAGGCTGCTGCAATCATTGGATCCGATGATGATTAAAAGCCGATTATCTTAACTGGAGACTTTAATGTTAATATTGCTTCAAAAGAAGCAAAGCCACTCATTGAATTCTTGAAACAGACACTGAAATTGGCAAAGAATACTGATTCTAGAGAAGGAAAAACAGTATACGGAACCACGATTGATGTAGTTTTCTCACATTTTCTTGATTGACTACAATAGAGGATTTTTATATCCTACTTCAGTTACTCCACATCTATTGTGTCTTTCTTGGAAAATGATGATGCAGAAAATTGAATAAAAATATTTTCATACAATAAATGAAGTTCGCATTTTATTTGATTAAAGTAAGTTCTCTGCAGTTTAATATAATTAGATGTATTCCTGCATTTACGGCCAACGTCGCCAAAGAAGTTTCACTTCTATCGCGTGGCTTTCCACGTTTTCTTTTTTTAAATGGAGGTATGGGGATTTTTTTTGTGTGGTTTTAGATTTGTTTAGTACATTTTAAGAAAATTATTCAAAAATTAAGAGAAAAAGAAATGATTATTACTAAAATGGAAAAAAGGGGCAAAAATTTACAAAAAATAACATAAACGGAGCCCATTCTGTACCAAAAGTTTACGAACAAATTTTCAATTTTTTAATTCTGATGTGTTGCTATGTTATTCATTTTTGAAATGACCTTTAGGATAAGAGATATTTTAATTTTGACAAAAACTAGATGACTTTATTTTAGTTATTATATTAAATTACTTGAAATAACAGTGATTATATTCACATAAGGGACTGTTAATTTTGTAATAAAACAGGGATTGATAAATCTGAAGGTTAAAATACTTCTACTATTATACGAAACATACACAAAAAATTTAAGTTAATTATTTTCAAAACTCTTTCAGCAATTTCTGTCCCCGTTTCAGCATTTAAAAAAAACATTTCAAGTTTGGCATTTTACTTAAAGTAATGGCATCTGCTTTTACTTGTAGTTTTTGTTCTAGTGAATGGAAAAGTATAAACTTGGTATTTTCATAAAGCTAAGAAGAGGGTCTATAAAATAAAATCATAAAAAGAAAATTCAATTTTTGGCAAAATTCACAATTTTAGGGTATTCGGATACCTTAAAATATATGCACCGCAAATAAAATATCAGGATACTAACATTAGTGCGTACATTGGAGCCCCAAATGGCAGTAATTTGTTATACAGACATATAAGAAATAATTGGTTTTTTATTTTCCTGCAAAGAAAATAATGTCAGGAGCAGCCAATTTTTTGTACATCATCTGGAAAAGACTTTTTTTGTGTAGTTATATAGCCATGTGTATCTGATACTGCTTGTGATAAATGATAAAGATATTTAGTTGTTATGGGTAGTATTATCATAACAGGAGACGACAGCAGACGTAATAGTTTTCGCATTACAACAGCCTGACAAGCATTCATATGAAATTGTTTTTCTCATTTTTCTATCTACTAACTAGCCGTCGCCCAATTGCTTCACTGGTTATTTCACGATATTGTATGACTATACATATTTTTTAAAGTTACTGAATACTTAATTTTCAGCATTCAGCTTTCTATTGTATTGAAAAACATTTTTAAGCCGCAACTCTTTGTTAAAAAAGAATAGGACTCGAATTTCTAAAAGGGAACGTTTATGTCTTTTACACCCCTGTAACCCCGCCCCTTTAGAGTCGATTTCCAGAAAACCTGTTCTTAGCGAATTTCTACTCTACAAAAGAAACATGTTTGCCAAGTCTGTTAATCTAATAGTTGAATAAAATAAAACTTTTTTTATTTACAACACCCTGCAATCTCCTTGGGAGATAATTTCCACAAAACCCGTTCACAGCAGATCTATACTGAACAAAAGAAACATGCCTGTCAAATATCAAGTAAAAAGTCTCATAGCTCAAAAAGGGCAATTTTTATCTGTAACACCCCCGCAATCCTCCTCGGATGTCGATTTTCGCAAAAACCGTTCATTTCTGATTTCTACTCAGCAAAAGGTAAATGTTTGACAAATTTCCTGTTTAATAGTTCAATAATGACATTTTTTTAAAAATCTATAACATCCTCTTGTTCGAGTCAAATTACATAATCGCTATCAGAATATCTGATCACTTTATTCAAAGATTATTACTGACTATGTAATTCTAATGATCAGTGAAAAATATATATCTGAATTGATGTGTTACTCTTCTGACTTTTACTTCTATAAAACGCGAAATCTTTCACTTCTCTTCTGAAAAGGTATCGTGGTCGGAAGAATCGTTTGTTGATTAATATTCTTCAATAAATGAATATAAGTAGGGCTTCGAACCGTAATTTTTTTTTGTTCTGGTTCAACTAAAAGATATATATATCGGTTCAGTTCGTTTTTCGTTTCGCCAAAAAATAACGTTTTTCGGTTCAGTTCTGAAAGAATATTTTTATTTTATGTATATTCTTATTTGTCCTAAAAATATAATTCTACCATACACAAAAAATGTAATTCTATCGAAATTTAAAGGATTTTATTTTTTTAATTAATACGTACTGTTGTTGTCGTGTGTTGCATACAAAAGACGAGAGATAGATGAACAGAAACATACAATACAGACATACAAGAATATAGACTTTTATTACAAGCGATGATAGCATAGAACAAAAGGGATGTGCTGCTTTCCATTCGAGTCGGGAATCCATTTATGGCAAAAGTCTGACTTCTTTTCTCGAAGAGTCAATCTATATCCAAGCCTTTTCCCGAGCACACTCGATTGCAAGCCGAGTGTCATAACCACCATACTGGGTTATTACGACAATTAATACAGTATGTGAATTGTTACAATTAACTAGCATGTACACTATAAGAGTTGAGAACACAACATCGAGCATTGTCATTGTAATCCGTTATCAAAATCGCATTTGACAACTAGGTTCATGATTCTGGTTTGTCTATCTAAACAGTCTATACAAGCATCCCTAGATGATTGCATGCTCTCTGAGATGAGAATAATATATATATAACTCAGATTTATATTTTTCTTAAAAAATAATCTATACTTCAAGTGATTATCATATATACATTCAAGTGAATTAAATCTGCCTTCTACAAGTAGTTTTATGTGAAACTGAAACAAAAAAGTACTTGTAAATATCAAAATTGGAAATTAAGAAGCAATTACATATAATCATGATATAATTATATGGCTGAGGTTAAATTAAAAAATACTTATAAGTTGGCTACAGTAACAAGATGACTGAAGGTATCTCGAACCGAAATAGACCGATATTTTTTTTCCGGTTTTTGTTCCGACCAAAATAAAGGTTTTTTTCCGGTTTGAATCCCTGAATATAATTAACTATAGCGATATTTTGGTCACTGAATTTTGTGCCAAACAATAGATAAGCCAAGAAAAATCGAAAAGGGTACAAGATAACTATTCGAAGATAGAAACAGTAGATCTAAGAATTTTCTACCCAGCCAATTTGAGGATGATACTGGGAAGCCACATTGGGGAGGGGTGACTGCAATTTATAGTGTGAACTGCTATTTTTGCTGTTGTGGATTTTATATTTTTTAAAACTTTTTCTTGTTAAAATAAATCTGTTGTATTTACTTGAGAGTTTAAAATAATCTCGATTTACTCCGAGAAAGGACTTGCATATAAATTTCGCGAACCTTTTCTGCAATTAGAAGATTTTTCATGCAACATTATTTTTTATAACAGTTTTTGGTTGATGCAATCTTCGAACTCATAGCTCATTGGGTATCAGCCTATTTTTCTACCAACTAAACCAAAAAGCACCAGGTAGTTGAACTTCTGTAAGCTGACTATACAAAATAATTAAAATAGTTTGATTAAGTTATTAAACTATCAGCTCCGGTTGCTTAAAGGTATAGTGCCCGGTTGAGGTTGCAGGTTCGACCCCAGCTGGAATCGGTAGATTTTCTAAATGCGAAAATCGTAGGCACGCATATCATATGATTACGCGACATGCAAAAGATACCTTTAGTACCATTTTGGCTCTGGTAATCTCAAAAATATTTAAAATCCTTGAGAGTTTGAATTAAAAATTTATTCAAGCGTCCACACACACACACACACAAATTAGTTAGCGACGCCGCCACTAGATGGAGCCACCATGAATGGTTCTCACATTTGGGGACTTGCCATGTCTGCAAAGGCTAAATTGCCAAAATTCATCCCATTGGGGGAAAGTTATTAAAGTGCTCAATAAATGGAATCAGAACTGATTCGATATGTTTCTAAAAAAGGCCGTGAATGGTCAAGATATGTTAAAGTACAGATTAATTAATATGATGCATTCCAGCCTAAGTGGTCAACATTGGGTGAGCTTTCAAATAAACTTAGTGCGAAGGTTATACATATATAACCTTCAATTGAACAATGTGATAATGTCTGGATGAAAAAAATAAAGTCATTATAAAAAAAGGCTTTTCTCTGTATTGTACTGCTTAAAGATATACGAACATTTGAATATATAATGACAGAAAAGAGCACCAGGATTTTTTAACTCCTTCCAGGTTTATTTTATTTTCAGATTATGTATAAAAAATGTCATTTTTTTACAAAGCAGAAGTATTTGAAAGCATAAAAAGCACATGTGAAATAATTCGGGAAAGACCGATTGTACTGTGAAAAATTTTCACAGTTCCCGAGCTACACTCAGGATGATCCAGGATGTTACGTTTCATCTGCATGAGCTCAGCTCGGAAAAAGCCTGGAAAGAGTTAAAAAATGTCACAGAAAACGCGAAATAAAATGCTTGATAGAAATGCTTGAAAAGAAAAGAAATCTCTGAATATTCACCAAGAATGAAATATTCATTCAGAAAATCGAGCACATTTTCACTTTTTATCATTGTAAATTTTTTTCTTGGGAAAAGTTTCTCTGGTGGGATTTAAGTCTGCTTTCAACATTATTCTCAATAAATATTGTCATCTATTTCCAACCTTTGGACACTGAAAACCCCCTGGGAGAGTTTTTGGTCATTCTTCATTTTTTTCATGGCTAGAATTTTTGAATGAAAAATATCACACTTTATTTGATCCATGACAGTGAAATATTTATTATTTATATAGTAGTACATAAGGTAACTGATTTGTCTGCAATGTTTAGCCTACCGGCTGAAGTTTCATTTTTTATACGATACGATCATTTTTAAAAGGATTACTGCAAAAGAGTATCAGTTATTCGAAATTTTTGAATTATACGTCATATGTTCACGTATTTGTCATATTTTATTAAATTTAGACATTATATAATATAAAATATATATATAAACCAATGGTTGCTCAGTTGTTAACCTATTACAAGCTTTATTGCTGGTAACGGTTTAGTTGAGTGATTTGTTCTAGCCTTATTACATTTTGATAATACTTCAATAATATAAAAGAATTAAGCTGCATTCCTTTTTCATCTTTTTAATTTAAATGTAAAATAACTAAGCATATTTTAATATTTATTAAAGTAAGTTCATTTTAGTACATGCAAAATGTTTAAAAGTTAATTTCTGTATAATTTCTCGCATTTATATTATGAGCTTGAAAAATATTTAAATTCCTATGGAAACTTAGCACCCGGCTTGGCAACCTTTTAGCTGTTGCGTGCCAAACCAATCTACCATTATGATTCAGCGTGCCACATAGCAGGACAATTTTGAAACAATTCGATTCCTGCGATAATGCATGCTGAGTTAGAGAACAAGGTCAATAATATAGATATTTACAGTTTTATTATATATTAATTTCGCATCACTTAAAGATATTTCTTAATATGAACTAAACATCATAAAATATGATTATTTCTTCTACAAAGATAAAAAATAATTAACCTGTACATATATGATGAATTTTTGAACATATTTATTAAAGCAAGAAATAGACAGCATAAAATATAAATCGTTTCGTTCATTATAGTTTAATAAAAAGATAAATAAAAATCTTGATCCGAACCTATTGCTACAGCACCGCTCTACTTTCATACCGCAAAATCAGGGATATACTGTGTGACTTTCAATTTGACACAATTCTGAGCATTCAGTTGCTTAACAATTTCTTTGCGAACTCGAAATATTTTTTATATGAGGGAAGATTTTTTTATTTAGTTATATAAAACCAAAACAGAAAAACAGAGTACATGCAATTATCTCCCTTCAAGTAATTAAATCTCTCCAGCAATGACATTCAGTAATTTACAAAATAGCTATAAATGTATCTCTTTAAAGTTATATATTTCAGATATTTTCATAATTCTGTAAATGTCCATAATCCTGAAAATATTTGTTAAACAAATGCCATTACAAATTTATCAACTTCCATCCCCTCAAAAATGAACAAATTTGTAGAGTAGTGCAGAGTGCCACTGAGAATTGTACCACGTGCCATAGGTTGTCGACCTATGGCATAGCATAATACAAGAAAGGAAACACGTGCCCATAATTGTTTTTTTAAAGAGATTAGCATTTTATGTGAATCATTGCATACCGCTAATTAGACCATTAGTTAAGTTAGATCGTAATCATTGACTATTCCAACTTTCCTCCAACCCCCCTTGTCTACTCACGGACCCAGCTAGATGTGTGGGAGGAACTAATTGATCGGCCGACATGATTCTCTAAAATTGTTTATTTGTCACAACATTCAACACAGACACAATAATAATCCAATTAAGATAGTTTTGATCAACAACTATAGAGCGAAGGTGAAACCAGTTTTAGCATGGGGATAATATTTAATGACATTTAGTTAATTTTTACGGTAACTTATACAAGCTCGTTTTTAACTCGGACGCGCACTAACTATTTACTATCTATTTAAATAATGAGCACAGTACCTGAACTCTTGTAGTTCAAAAATCCTAGAGATGAGGCCTTGAACAGTAAAAGTTAGCTTGATCACCTCACATCCGAGCGATCCTCACTTTGGTAATCTTCAATTCTCACTTCAATAATCTTAGATTCTCACTTCACTAACTCTCAAAACTCGCGAATACAGAATTTATATTATAAAATTACTTTGCATAATCACGTTTTCTTACCTTCGGTGAAAGTTGGTTGAATAATTCTTTCCTTTAAAGAATCCCCAAGGAGTTAGTTAGATCCGCATATAGATCCGTTACAAGATTATTTACAAGTATAACCATGATAAATGTGGATTCATAGTCCAAAAAGAGCAACAAAGCAAAACAAGAATGCTTTTGAAAAATGTTTATCCACACCGGAAAAAAAGTTTTAAAAATGCATCATTTTACAAGTTGAATATATGTATGTGGACACATAGAGATACATAGTTTTAAAGTTTACTTTTGAAAGATGATCCGTCAGCATTTGTTTACATTCTTAGAATCAAATGCTGGATCATCTCAGTAAACAAGATTGGAATGTTCTACTTACTGATTTTTCTATTTTCCTTTGGACTATAGCTTTAATTCGTAAGTTTAGTTATAGTTTATTCTACTGTTGAGAACAACAACAACAAATACTTTTCTATGAAGATCACGGATAAGCCAACAATCGGATAAACGTGAATTTATTTTATATTTGTTTCTTTTATTGTATATTTTTGTATTGAGACTCTTATCTTTTATTAGTATAATGCACTAGCTGGTATACCCGTTCTTGAAAAATTAATACAGATTGAAGGATAAAGAAGTTTTTAATGAGTTAATTTTATGTGAATTGCAAATTAAACAAAAAAGAAGCTTTTTGCATATCTCAGCTGAACAAAAAACTATATTTGTTAAATTTAAAGTCTGTAGAGCTAATAGCTGATAAAAAGGACTTTTTTATTTTTTTATAACTCCCCGTAACTCTCTTGTGGATCCATTTTTGAAAACACCTTGCTCAGCTAATCTCTGCTCAGCAAAAGTAATACATTGTAACAAATTTTGTGTAATGAATGCTTAAAATAGTGTAAATAATTTATATATGGATGTGTAATAATTAATATTACTTTCTGCTGTATTTCTTTTATGTTAAATTTGTAATATTCGCAAGCAGCGCCGTTCCTTACATTATAATGGCGATTCAATGGAAACATGGTCAAATCAGGGGATAGAGCCAAGTTAGTATCATTTTTGGCGACCATGCGGCAACTTGGCGATTGATTGAACAGTGCAGAAATTGATATGCTGTAGCGCCACCTGGTGGGAATGTACAACAAAGAGGATAACACGAAAACCTTCTCCACAAAAAAATACATATACATGACAATTTTCATAGTGATCGGTTGAATGGTATTGGAGTGAAGTGAGGTCATATATACAAACATCCATTTTTGTATATATTGAGAAAATCATCAAGAATGTTTATGAATGTAATTGAAAAAGTTTCTTTTAGTTATTTTTACAAAAAAATTCCCTTTTAATATATTTAAGATATAGAGAGTTAAATTTTGATTACTCATTTTTAGTGTAGTTCTTATCACTCTCTGATATAAGTTTTGGATAGCTTAGAAAATGGCCTAAATGTGATAATGCATGGGATCCAAGAGCAAAAATCTTTTTAACCTTATTACCTCATTAAACTTGATTTAATTTTTTTTTTCATATATCTTTTAATGCCTCAAGTAATACTGAGGTATATAAGAACTCCTTTCACAAATTGTTAGAATTTGTTAAGGAAATAAATTAGGTTTACAACATTGTACTGGACTGTTTTCTATTGAAGAACTGCAAAAAAAAGTAATTTAGAAAAGAAGCACAGCAAAAGATTCGAACGTTCGTTTATTTGCCCGAGTGGAGTTTAAGAGTTTAATTTGCTAGGTGTGAAAAAAGAATCACAAATGCATAATAAATTTCTCTTCTAGCGATTGTTTTTAAAAAACCTTTTGGAATTTTTCATATTTTCCTTCGTTTTTTCTCTAAATAACTTTTTTTTGTTAAGGAATTAAGTTTCTCGTGTTTTTTTCTGCGATTAGTTCCTTTAGAATAGATTTTAGTTTTAAAACTTGTACGTTGTTTTTTACCGAAAGAAAAAAATGTGTAAGAAGATTGTAATTTTCAGTCTTCTTAATAAGAAAAAATTAGAATTAAAAATCATTAATTAAAATCTAATAGGTGTCTTAATTTTCTTTTTTTTTTAAAGTTTTGATACTTAATGCGTTAAAATAAATGATTAAATAGTGTAAATTTCTTTAATTAAAGCATTTTTCTCTAGATTAAATATTTTTTGTGCAAAAGTTTCATGCTTTGTTTAACACAACGACGTTGTATTTACGCATGCAATTTCTTTAAATTGTTTTTCCACTGGATCAGAGTTGTACCTTCGGGGTAGTTTGCCGTTGCAATACTTTATTTTTTGCTACCAAACACTTCAATTTATTTAAAAAATTCACGAGAATCAAAATCTATGAGCATTATTTCCAGCATCCTGCTTAAAGTAATTAATTTCAGAATTTTTTTAATGCTGTTTTTACTGTATCACACAGAAAACGTATGCGGAAAACTTAGGTGTTAGTTAAATGAATTAATGTTGTTTTGCATGAGGTTTAATGAAGAAATTTTTTGTTGCCACAATCTTCCAAAGATTTTCAACAACTGTAATGTCTGGAATTGAAGCCCAGTGGCTGAATGGTAGCAAGTCTGGAGTTCAAATCCCGGACTGGGCAAAGTCGACTCAGCCTTTCATCCCTTCAGTTGGTCGATAAATGAGGAATGGCGTTGCTTACGAATATTATAATTTTAACGTAAAATAAATACAACAGAACGTAATAGTAACGTATTAAACATCCACAGATATAAATTATTTACACTATTTTAAGCGTTAATTACTCAAAATTTGTAACAATGTGTTACTTTTGCTGAGCAGAGATTAGCTTAGGAAGGTGTTTTCAAACATCGACATACAAGAGTAACGGAGCGTTATAAATGAAAAAAAAAATCCTTTTTATCAGATATTAGGCCTTCAGACTTTAAATTTAACAAATATGTTTTTTTGTTTTGTTTAGCTGAGATAAGCAAAAAGCTTTTTTTTTTTGTTTAATTGGCAATTTACGAAAAAAATAACTCATTAGAAACTTCTTTATCCTTCAGTATGGATTGTTTAATTTTTCAATTCCCCCGTGCGATGAACGGGTATACCAGCTAGTTGCATATAAAACCGTTTTTATTTAATCATTGAATCACTAAAATGTTTTCAATATTTGGGTAAAGAAATATAATTTTTTCCCATTAAAAAGGATCTACTTTATCGACGAAAAATTCTAAAAGAGGCATTCGAATATTTTCCTTCTCTTAAAAATTACCGTAAACTAAATACAGATATAATTATGTTTGTTTACAGGTATTTGCCTATGAAATTATTCTGAATAAGATAAATTCATTATTCATTAATTAGGCACGTTTGTCGTATTGCTTTCTCATTTAATGAAAGAAATTTCTGCCTTTTCATTAAGCGCGCTTTTAATGATACTCAAACAAAAGCGGCTGTATTTTGAATGGCATTGTAATGCGTTCGACTTAAATATCAAGCTAAACAAATGGAATTGTTTGTATAACTGGAATTTAAAAGAGGAAGCTAATTTTATACGTTAGTCTTAGTGGAATGAGATATTTACTTAGTTACACATATACAGAATAATAATGACGTTGTATCATCAGTCATGTGTGTATAGACCTACACTTTAAGTTAAGAAATTTAAATTGAATATAATAGTAATTTGTAGGATTAAATCATGAAAAATTTAGAACAAACGATAGATCTAATACATTT
>BMAO01010910.1:0-27304 GCA_019973975.1 Trichonephila clavata
ACTAGAAGAGTGCGAGAGAGATATCCAATACCGCTCCATACCATAATGCTGGTGCTGTACCAGTGTGGTGGTGCATTAAGCAGCTGTTCAGTATCCTCTCTCCACGGTGTTTCCAAACTCGAATCCAACCATCGTGGTGTTGCAGACAGATGAGTGACTCGTCAGTAAAGACAACTTCGTTCCATTCTTCCACCCACATACTTCTTTCATCGAACCATTGGTGGCGCAGACGTCTGTGGTTTTTAATCAAGGGTACACCAAGCAATGTACGTCTTATGTTATTTGCGTGCTTCCTTCAGGGTGTTGCATTTACGGTGGCCAGCAGTGTAATAGGATTACAGAGCCAATTATAAATTAGATAATTATTCAGTATATTCCGGAAGACACTCTAAATAAGTTCCTTTTTGGCTTGTTTGGTTATTTGATACATTGTATTGGCTATTTGTATTATGTAGTTCTACTTCAATGTTTTCCCATGTAGCAATTCATTAGAAAATATTGGCTCTAATTGATCATAATTCAATCGTACGCGCGAGTTTATGATCGATCGATGTGTTTCCACACACACATACACGTTTAGCCATTAAAACAATTGTCTAAAACATGCATTCACCTCGTGAGCAAAGTAGAGTGAGGAATGACTGGTAATGTGTCTTTCGGAAATCACCGGACATTATTACGACAGCACACCGAATATTGTTTAATTCCATTTAAATTTTGCAAAATACTACGTAATGTTTGAGTGAATTTTTATGGGTCATGGGCAGTGCGACAGCCTAAAAGTTTTTTTAATGATACATATTGCGTCTGGTTTCTTATAAATATCTAAAGGCAGTTTGAATGCTGAATTTGTCTACCATCTAATAAAGTGTGGGCAATACCTGAGGATGCAACTGCCACAATGTCGTTTTCTACTGTGATCGTATGCTCGCAAGGCGGCGCCTGAAAGTTAAGCAGCTATAGGGGATAAGAATCCGGACGCGAGACTCGAAAGCAAAGCTATTCTACCTCATTCTGTCAACATCCATCATAGTTACGAGAGTTTCTTAAACCTTAATCCAGATTCCCGTTCCCGACAGAGATGCAACCGTTGCCTACTTCGGCTTCCCTACTTCTGCAAATTCAGTCCCTGAAAATGGAGGGAGCAGTACGATCATCCGGCATTATCGGCAGTTATGGAATTTTCTAAAATAGATTTCAGAATCTTGTTTCCCGCCCAGAAAAAACCAGGAAAGCACTTTTCCCACAAAAAGATTTAAGGCAATCCTCTACCATGGTTTGTGTTAAAATATGGTCGTCTGGAATTATTTGGCATAGTTACAGGAATTTCTCGAATTTGATGGAATATTTAGATCAGCCGTTCCGAAGTACACCGGGACTCCCTTTGTGTCACTACGTCTTCAAGTTATGCCGTTGACGCTGTCCACTTATATTAGGGACGTCTGCATAAGCAGGCAAATTTACCGAAACTTCTAAAATCCAAATTCAGATTATCATTCGCTGCTTTGAAGTGCACACGCGACTGACTTTCAGCGCCCCAGCGAGTGCAAGTTCAGCGTCTAAAGGTAATGAAATGGACTAAATTCAAGTGACTTCACGATCACGTGAAAACTGTGTCATGTGATTACGCTGTCGTTTGTTTACTACTATCGCTAGGACTATTTTGCTATCGCAGTTTCCCATTCTACTTTTAAAAATGTCTCATTTTGCTAAAATGGTTGTTCAATCAATAAATGAAAATATGGTAGAGGAAGAGAATCGCATTTTTTCATATACCAGCGCAAAATATGAGTGTTTTGAAAGCATGTTGAAACGTGAGGATTATAAACCATCTCCTCACTGTTTATTATGTGTACAATTACTTGAAGAATATTTTCAATACCGACGCTAGCTTAAACCAAGCTTTATTCTCACTATTTTTGTCTTCACAAAAGAATCCTCTTCAAAAAGGATTTTGGAGAGATGTAGACTTTCACAAGTATGTAAATACTTCAAAACAAATTTTTGTTTATTTTAAATAAAATCATATAGAGAACATACATAAGAAAGTAAAATATGTTATTTAACTTAAGCAAATTTTTGTTTATTTTAAATGAAGTTATATTGAGAACATACAATGTTTAATAAACTTAAGTTTACTTATTTTACGCATCTTCAGAGTAGTAACAGAGGTACTTAAGTATTTAATTATCTAAATTAGAACACAAGAATCTGATATGTAACCATACATGTCAAATAAAAAAAAGGTATTTTTTTAAACTTATTTTACTTTATAATTTTACAATATTACTGGGGGGAAAAAAAAACATTTTTGAGAAGTGTACACTACAAAAATGGAAAAATATCTTAATTTACTAGAACTTCATTAATTTGTACATTAAATGATGAATCAAGTACCACTTTCAAACATTAGAAATCAAATGATCATTTGCCATTTGTAAATTACACGTAAAAAACATTGTGCAGCATTTTGAAAGTCTTTATTCGCTGCACTATTTCAGGCAAAAGATATAATTTATCAAGAATTGAATTACAAATATGGTAAAAAATTAAGGCATTTAAGTTTTAAAACTAAAATGTGTATAATAGAATAAATTTGCGTCTATTACATTGAAAATAAATTCTTGCTCACAACACATAATCACAATAGAATTGTCATTTTTGAATCCATAGTTCTTTACAAAAAAATAAAAATGGTACAAAATTGTGTGATATTGATTAGCACATCTGTTTTTCAGAGTTTGACTGTGTGGTATAAACCTATCATAGAGAGAGAGAGAGATGTGCAAATTATTCTACAATTTATAACAAATATGCATTTATATTGGTGCTTGCACAATATGTAGAAGATTTATCATTATAGATTAGATTTACTTTATATCATTATATTTATTTTTACATGAATATAAAAGTCTAAAAGACTCATGTAGATTGACATTATCCTGCTTTTATGTCCTGAATAAATTTGTTGCATGAGTTACTTACCAATATTGACCCAAGAAAAGTATTTGGATCAATTTTATATTTATCGCGAAGAGAAATACAGAATTTTTTTTCAAAATTATTGTTAAGGGGTTAATTGGCCAAAATCACTGATATTTTTGAGATAAGATTGCCCTGGTAAAACAATGCTATAATTAGTTAATTAATTTTCTTGTAAGTAGTAGAACTGTGATTTTGATTAGAAAGGAACTCGATTTATTCATAATAAATTTTGGTAACTTGTTGATGTAATAATGATTTTAATCTTTATTAATATATTTTCAAATATTAAATTTGAGAGAAATTCTGTATCTTTTTTTTCTGATGTCGTTTTATCTTCCATTTTTTTTAAAGTATAAATATAATTATATGTAAATGGATACTTTTCAATCATATTAGTGATAACAAAATAATAGAGAGAGAGAGTATATTTCTCCAAATAAGTTTTAAGTTTGCAAGAAATGGAACTGGAGTATTTAACATTAAACATAATACCTGGTCAAGAGACATAACTAGTAGAAATTGTGAATGGAAATTTTATGTAACTACTCATTTATATATATATATACATATATATATGTGGCGTGCTGGGTTGGTTTACTCAAACACACCACTTGAATAAAAGAATATCCGTTTATTTGGTGAAGCTGAGGTATGACAGGTTCATTAAAGAAATATTAAATGGGTGATCAAGATTTCTGACCTTTGTTCCCACGACCATTCCTTAGAATCCGGGAGTGGACATATTCCCCGGCCTGTGTGGAATTTCCGTTTCTCACACATCCTTGGCGATGGCGTGTCTGGAGGCGGGCACACGGCATTGTGTGTCGGAAATTTTCCCACGTTTGAGAAGCCGGTGGACAAGGGACAAAGGAGAGCCGAAAAGAGGAACCAGGAGCAACATGGGCTTTAAAAGGCACAGCGTGAGATTTTGCGAGGAGAACCGAGAACCAGAGAGAACCATTTAGAGGCCTCTCAAGCAATTTAGCGAGAAAACACACGGCGTCTGCATCTACGCTTATAGCCGACCAGCGAAGGACTTTAGGTGCTATTACCGATACAGAGTGAGAACCGTTCGGAGGCCTCTCTAGCTATAGAAAGCGAGAAACGCACTGCATTTGCAACCACGATTATAATTGACCTTCGAAGCCGAAGAGTTTTGGTCCTTTTTACCACAGAAACTGATCTTTACTGTAAAAGAGACTATGATCCCAATCTCGGAACGAGTGTAAAAATATTATAGTTAATCTTTCCTTGTAAATAATTGTTTTTATAAGCTGATTGAAGTCATTACAAAATGTACCAGCTAACAATATTTGAAGCAAATGAATACCTAATTAGATAAATAAATTAGAATAAAACAAATATTATATAAAAGAGTTGTTTAGAGATTTTCCAAACAAATATATACACTAGAAAAATGCATAAAAAACAATGATATATATTTTAATTAATTAAAATTAAAGCACAAGAATGTCAACAACTTACACTGGTGTCCAAAAATTAAGCATAATTGATAATTATGTGAATAAAGAAGGAACTGTAAATCAGAATGGTGGAAAACGTGATATGCGAGTGTAAAATGGTTATAAATAAGGAAGCAAACCAAAAAAAATGATAATTAATTTTATTATCCACACAAACTAGCAGTTTGAAAGAAAAATGAGCATAGCAAGGATCAACATTTTAAAGAAAAAATGGAAGAAAACATTAAATAAAATACTGATGCTGCAGTTTAATAAGATGTGTGGTCACCTCTGACAGCCAGGCACGCTGCACAATTATGTACCATACTTGCTATGAGATGAAGAATGAGTTGTGAGATCTAACGGTTCCAAGCTACTTGGAGAGGACTCTTCAGTTCTGTAACGGAGCTTGGTGAGTGCGAAAGGGCTGCAGTTTGTCTCCCGAGCATATCCCATACATGCTCGATAGGATTTAAATCAGGGGAGATCGCAGGCCGCGACATGTGCTGGATGTTTTCCGTTTCAAGAAAGTCAACAATCAGCACCACTCGGTGACATGACGCATTATCATCCTTGACAATGAAGTCAGGACCGACAGCACCTCAAAAAAAGCGAACATAAGGTTCAAGAACTTCGTCTCTGTATCTTTGAGCAGTCACAGACCCCGTGTCATAGAAATGAAGGTCTGTGCGGCCGTCCATCATGATGCCTACCCATACTATTACTCCCCTTGATGGAGAATATCTTTCAGTTTTGTTTCTTGGTTCAAAACTTGTTCGACGTTCTCTCCATATCGTTACCAGCCGATAATCACTACTCAGTCTAAACTGGGACTCGTCACTGAACATCACATTGGCCTACTCTCCCACACTGTAATGTTGGTGTTTCAAACTCCAGTTCAAACGAGCGCGTTTATGCGCAGACGTGAGGGGAATGCAAACTGCTGGTCTTCTGGCATACAGGCCAGCATGATTGAGTCTCCTGTAAACAACTTGTCTCGAAATTCGTATTTCTGTGGTGACTGTGAGAGCCAAACCCAGTGCTCTGGCAGTACTGCCCCTCTATCGTCTCGCACTTATTATAAGATATCGGTCTTGGCGAGGGGTTGTGACTCTTGGTCGACCTGAAACTGGTTGTGGGTAACATCTCCATTTCTTTGAAACCTCTGCCACAGTCTAGAGATCACAGACTGGTCCACATTCAGAATTTGAGACATTTGAGACACTTCGGTTTGTGTGATTGTGAGGATTCCAGCATTTCAACGATTCTTCCGTTCTCAAACATGTCCAATTGGCGTCTTTGTGCCATTATTCACCTTGTTTGATGGTTAACAACGTTCCTTGCACGAAACTTGTCTGAACTGCCTATGCTGCGTGAGTCGGTTTCTACGCGTTCCAACATGCGCCGGTTTTTCGCGCAGGACGTAGTCGAGTGAAAAGTTTTGCATAAACTCAATGTTTCTTCTTCACCCAATTAATATCCGCAAAAAATTTGGAATAATTTTATGAATATTTACTCCATGTTTTTCGCATTTTACTATTTATACTTAACTTTTGGACACCAGTGTAATTTTCTCGTTCATCATTTTTTTCTTGTATTAAAATTATTTTTTTTTTTTTACTTTTTAGTTCGAATTAGCATAAAAGCGTGTTCTCTTTAGTTTTTTTTTAAACTATAATTTACTGTGCTCAAGATAGAACCTTGAAATTTTTTGTAAGTTCTCCCAAAATATAAAAAAATATAGTGTGCACTATAAAATATGGTATGGATTTAGTTTTGCAATCTCCAGGTATTTTTTTAAAAAATTGCTTAAGTTATTTTTCATTTCCTCTCTGCCCTGCTAAAGGTCTTGTACGGGAACGCAATAGATCTCTGTTGCTGCGTCAAAACAGAGTTTCAATACTGGTGCTACTGTTACTGTCCTTTTTAAATTCTCAAAAAAATGCTTGTGCTTCCACGGACCATAAAATTTTGACATTCTGCCTTTTTAGAGTATACAGTGGCTCGTAATTTTTTATTATTATTATGTTTTTTTTTTTTTTTTGCATAAATCCGAATAAATTTTTATTTCCAACCACTCTTTGCCAGAATTTTGACAACTGTTCATGCATTTTTCGGATGTTTCTTCTCTGTGATGGTCATCACTTTCGACTGATCTGTTCAAACCGCTCGTGATTTATCACTAGACCTAAATATTTCAACATTTCGCATGCGAAATGGCAATTTGCATGATTAAAAGTCAAACCTGCTTCCTGTAACAATCTAAAATCTTCCCTTAAGGGTCCCGTAGACAGAAATTCCAACTCTAAAACGATGAAAGCGCCCTCTTCTGGGAGGGGGGAAAGGGCGTTCCTAAAAGAAAGGCCAAGTACTCATGAGTACTGGTCTTAATGATCGGAGGTAAATAGTTCCTTCATAAAAGATAAATTATATGCCTTTTTTTCTTAATTTTCAATATTTTCTTGACTTTGAAATAAAAATTTTTTTCAAGCTATTATTTTTCCAAATTTGCATTTACTTGATCCCATTTTCTGATGATTATGTTCTGACAGATGTCATGATGAAAGAAAATGACGTCACAGAATCATACAAGCCTCTTCTACAACAGTTGAGGGAGGGATTTTAAGTGCAAAGGGAACTCGAGACAGGACCCCCCCCCCCCTCTCTCTCTCTTTCGCCTTCTATTTTTGTTCTTGGAGGGTCCAGTTTACAACCAACTGAAGACTATTTATATGACAACTGACCCCTCTTTTACTGCCCACCCCATGGCAGTTTTCAATTACATGAAAACTGTGCCCGACATTCTAGTTGTACAAAGAAACTGCTTTTTTTCCGCTGTTTCGTTTCTGTTTTGAGGAACATCAGTTTTTCATTTGAATTTTATAAAAATATATAAGTTTTAGTTAAGGCAAAAACCTTTATATATATATATATATATTTCTATACATTCAGAACAATTTTCTGTGATATTCTTCAATACTAAATTGCATCAAAATCCTTTTTTAAACAGTTTAATGACAAGAGAAATTTATAAAATTAATGGAATTAATAGTGTAATGTGATTTAAATTATTCTCTTTCCTGAAATATTTCAGGTCAGTTCTTTATTTCCGATTCAGTTCAATAATTTTATTTAAAAACGGTTTAAGACATGTAACAAAAAAAATCTTATATAAATTTAATAAAGTACAGTGGCGTAACTACCAATGGGCTAGGTAGTGCCGTGCACAGGGGCCCTTGAGCTCAGGGGACCCTCACGCCTTGACCACCAAGCAAGTCGAGCTTGCGACAATTTCTCCCATAATTGAGGTATAAATATAAAAGATTGTTACATAGCTGTAATCATGGCAACTCCGTTGAAAGTAATTTCAAAATGTTTCACAATCTGGTATCTGCAACAGACTGGTGTAATTTTGACCCCCCTCCTCTGTTTTTTCGTGTGTTTTATTTTAAATAATTATAATAATTTTGTATTGTATTTTCTTGTTTGTGCATATTCCTTTTATCATTTCCTGTCTATCACATGTCAAATCGAACCTGGGCAATCACTAAATTCACAAGAAAACTCATATGCATACATGTAAGTAGTTTGTAGCTTTGCTTTCCTATGTTCTGCAGAGCTTGACACAGGGCTGATGTGAATCAGCTTTGTATATGTATATATATATATAAAATACTCTAATATATTTTTAATTAATAAAACTCCACCAATATTCTCTCTTTTTTTTTGCACCAAGACCTTTGGATACCTAGCTACGCCACTGATAAAGTATATTGAGTATTGGTTTTGGGACCCACACAATTTTTTGGAAGAACAGTTTTAGTGTTGGAATTTCTAATATAAATACAGTTACAAAAAAAAGGAACGAGTCTTACAGTAGTCGCATATGATGTGTAACATGTCATGTTATCCTGGTAAATACGCAATAGTAAGATAAATCCTGGAAAATATTAATCGGGTATGATTGGAAATAATTTTCTATCAAATAATTTTATCTTTAATGAAAATTTTATTTAATTAACACAAAGAGTCATGTAATTTTTTAGCAAAAATAAATATTCTTATTCAATTTGGGGAAGACACACACACAATAGACTTATGATGACTAAAATCTGACACATATACTTGAGATTTTAAAGTATTTAATAACCTTTGAAAAACAACGTCAATAACAGTACCACTGTTAGCTGTCGATATATTTCGGTTTGTGTTCATTTCGAGCTTGAGCTCATCATTCAAAAAAGCTATGAGCTGACAATCGTAAAGTTACCTGACTAACAAACAGATTTGGTAAAGCAGTAATTGCTTCGGCCGTTTGTTTCTGAGAGATTTGTGTTCGTTGCAAAAAAAAAAAAAAATACCTGCTTTGTGGAGTTGAATTTTGTGCAATTCTTTTCGGCTGTACTCCTTCAGTTTTTAATTTTTTTTTTCTCACGTTTCTTTTGTCGAAAATCTCGCATACATTCTGCTATGGATTTACTCGTCTCGGTAAATCACAAAATCGTTTTAAAGTTATTGTATTCCAGATTTTAATTTCAATTAACTTTTTTCACTAATCATACTAAATATTTTTCTTATTTATCAAACTAATGTTATATTTTTAATATCACAAACAGAAACCAGCAATATATTTTTAAAAAAAATAAAAATAATTTAAATCAGCTTTTAAAACCGTGGAGGATTATATACCATAATGACTAAAGACGCGAGATTCCCAAGTTCAAAAAAGGTCATGAAGAATACAAAGAAACTGTAAACTCAAGTGTCATTCTGGCTATCCGATCTTGGCTTAGAAGAGGGATGGCCAACTCAAATGACCTTGCGGGCCACTTCGGAAAAACATTATAATCCTGCGGGCTGCAAACAAAAATTATATATCTTTATATTATATTTAGACCCATCACAAACATTTATTGGAATGAAAATTTAAAACGGAATGAATTATTATTGATTTCATTATTTTTCATCTATACAAGCATAGATAATTTATAATAATAATGCAAGGATCAAATATGTCTAATTCTAGCAATAGGCAGCGCGATGGAGTTACAGGAATCGAGTGTGATGCTGCGCTGCAATACCGCACACTTCTAAGAATGTATTAAAATAAAAGAAAGGTAATAAAATAGAAACAGTTATGAAGTATATTTGTTACAAAACACTACATTAAAAACAAAAATATTGTACAAAATAATCATATTTTGTAATGAATCTCGAGGGCCGCAAAATTATTCAAGGCCGCGGGTTGGCCACCCTTGGCTTAGAATTACGAAGTCTGTCGCAAATAACATATATGGCTCTAGAGCAGTGGTCTTCAAACTTTTTCAACTCAAGGAACCCTTTGAACTTGAAAGTGTTTTTGTGGAACCCCTAGAACTAGAAAGAGTTTTCGTAGAACCCCTAGAACTAGAAAGTGTTTTCGTACAACCCCATTCCAATCAGAATTTCCCGGGATTTTTGGGGAAAATCTCTAATTCCTCAGATGTCAAACATTCAAATTGTGGAGTGAGTGAGTGAATATTAACGTCACACTGTTCAGCTACACGAGAGCTTTTGGTAACGGACCTCGTAATTTTGAACCATGGTCAAGTGACGGGGATGACACCTGAGATAGCACCTCATCTCCTAACTACCACACCACACCAAAGGAAGGACGTTTGAGCTCTCGACAGATTTAACGTGCATCGCGTCCCTACACGGTGGATCTTTAGTGGTGCTGGGCTTGAACTTTAAAATTGTGGAACTATTTGCCTGTATTTGTACTTGCAGTGCATTCTTCATAGCGCATTAACTTATAATTCATTTTGAAAAAAAAAAGCAGTGATGAGTTATCTTGAATAATATATGAAACAAATGTATAAATGAAAATGCAAAATGTAGATACTGCTTTCCAGACAGAAATTTAAAAAAAAAAATTTCTGCAATGTTATTTCTAAGTTGAATTTTCAGTGAAGGAAATAAAAACGGAATAAAAACATCAGTAGCAATAGTAAATAAATTAATTGAAATTTATATGTTTTAAGAAGAAACTATTAATGTTACTAAAAATATTCTTAAAATTATGGAAAACTTTCTGATTTATTTTAAATCAATGGTATTTCATCTTCGGAATATTTGAATCTTATTTAAAATGCGATGATCAATAAATCCATTTAGTATGTGGAAACTTTCACAATATTTGAAATGAACAGCGGAACAAGAATTTAGAAAAAAAGAAATACACACTTTTCTTTCCAATTCCTGAAATTCTGTCCTATATTCTTTTTTCGTTCAGCCGAAAGAAATAATCTTTTTTTGAAGCTGCGACGATGATCCATTTTATTTAATAACTGAAATAAACTGTGCAAAATAAGTTTTAAAACAGCTGATATTCAAATAACTTTAACTTTTGGAAAAAGCACAGGAATTTCAATTTTGGAGATATGTAAGAAAAGAATGCGAAATCTGATTCACTTTATCCTGACGATTCAAATGCATTTAATAAATATTAATTGTTCATTTTAATTATTAATAAAATGTAACTTATTTAGTATATATAAATAATTTTAAGAAAAGTGGAATAAAAAGCAGAGCATAGCTTTTTGTACAAAACGTATTTGTAGTTATTTTCAAGCACAGACTCAAACTTTCCTAAGAATGATGTAATTGTAAATAGTATCTTGAATGCCTATAGATTCTTAGAAAACAAGACCCATTTTGAGGGGGGGGGGACATCTCTGTTACACAATCCACGGAAGAGTCATAAATTACCCCCTTTCACCAAGGGAACGCAGGGAAAATTTCATGTATCCTTCCGCAAGAAGGCGGAGTTACAAGTTTACTTTCCCCTCATTCCAAATATGCAATGCTGACTTATTTAATTACTCGCAAATATAAATTAGTTTAAAATTTTAAAGTATACGCGTTTGAAAGAGCATAAAAAATAATGGATTTCCGCTGAAAAACTTTTTTTATCCGATAATTGAAAATATTTTTATGATCGTTTCAACGCACTAAATGTAAATATTCAAGCTTTTAATAAGTATTTAAAAATATTTAGAAATTTTTTTTTAAAAATCGAAATCAAGAGAAACATTAATTTTTTTTTTTATCTTTAGGATGCATTTTGTTTCATACAGTTAAAAGCAATACCTTAGACGTAAATTGAATTATAAGAAACTCCATAGGATTAACATTACACTCGGGTTTTCGTGGTGGCGTGTCACCGGGAGCCTTAAGTATTCCACATGTTGCGTTAAAGATGGAGACATAAATAGAACGTTGTCCATGTAACACGCTAACAAATCACCAAATAACCGGTTTAAGACTAATGTCTATCGCCTTTTAAAAATACTGAGTTGCTTCGGTGCTTCGGAGAGACCGAAAGGCATCTGTTTCAACGCGTACGTACCATTTTAGTGATAAAAGCCGTCTTCAGAATATCACTGGGATTAACGGCTAGTTGAAAATAATCGAATCTAAGATTTAACGGGGACATGATGTTAGCGCGCCGTTTGTAATTAATTTTTCAATAAGTGGTAGAGGAAACCGATGATATTTGGTGATTGCGTTTAGTTTGCGATAGTCTATCGCAAAGTGGTAAGCCTCGCGGGAGTTTAAGGCAGCGTTTTTCAAACTGAGGGGCGCGAGCCTTTCAAAAATATAAGATTTTTTAAAATATAATTGGAATGAAGTGAAACAAAATACTTTCTGATATAAAAAATACACATCTATACTGATATAATTTATATACAACATCTGGCAATATTACGTCATCAAAAAATTAAAGTTTCAATCTGTGATCCTATAACCAAATTTTAAAAAAAACATTTTGTTTTAATTGCTGTAATCCCATGAAAGAGATTTTTTTATTACGTTTCTTTTTAAAGCTAAAATACGACTCTTTCTGAGAAAAAACATAACCCAGATCTCTGTCTAAAAGTTACATGCAAGAAAAAGTTAAAAATGCTATTTGTGTCGATCACAAAGGTCATAAAACTACAATAACTTGAACAAAATATTACAGTTTTGACTACAAATAATATTACTGTAAATATTAATGAAAAATGTGTGATTTGCGTAGTGTATTAAGGTCATGCACATTCGAATAATTTAAATTCAGTTTTATTAAATATTTTCTCAAATTATCAAAAAAAAAATTTCAAAAGTCCTTGAAAGTAGGTAAATATACTTTCTGTTAGTTAAATTATTTACTGGAATTCAAATTTTTATCGTGAACCCTAAAAATAAGAATTAAAAAAAAGGATTGATGTGACTGAGTCACCTCGCTCGACCATTAACGTTAGTATCGAGTGCGTGTCAACTTACGGATTAAGACATTTTGAAGTCTTCTCGTTTTAAATATTAAAAATAACACAATTATTCTTCATCGGAATTTTATACTATTTTTGATAAATGACCATTCATTTAAAAAATCATTTTATATCTTTGTATACATTGTCGTGCACTTCGTTTACTCTCTCATTGCAATTCAGGAATAATATCATGAATAATGTTTTATTTTTTAAAAATGAAATCGAGCAAAGAGCGGGTACTTCAAACAGTATACTTTTAATGTATCAGTACTGCACAAGGTACATAACTAATTTCTTAATACTAAATCTAGAACAAGTTTAATAATTATTAGTGACTTCCATGGGCTCTTCTTGCCGAGCAAAATTTTTCAAAGGAAAGCTTAATATTAGAAATTGATACTTTGAGATACTTTTCTATATTTAGCTGAGACCTATACTTTGTCTTCAAAGCAGCCACCACAAAAATAGTATCTTGAAAATGGTGTAACGAAATGGTATACGAAATGCTTTTGTTTTCACTACATAAAATTCATCATCCACATCTGGCCAAAATTCAGAAAGCGATTTTTTTCAAAAATGTATTTTAATTTCGCCACTGGATGTAAAATATCTATGAAGATTTCTTCTTCGGCAGTTAACAGGCATTTTGAAGTATTTTGAAATGGATCCCTAACTCACTCGTAACTTGCTATCAAGTTGTTCTCAGCAAGAAAATACTTTTTAAAATTCTTTACCACAAGGCTAAATCATTTTCAATATTTTTAAAAAGAACTTCCACATGTTCCACATTTGTAAGATTTCCCACATAACATACAGGGGCTTTTTGTTCTTAAAGGCCACACAGGGGCTTTTCTGAAGAAAATTTAAGTATTCTTCAGATATTTCCTTTATTTCATTTTCGGAGCCCTGATCGTCTGTGAACTAGTAGTAGTATAGAAGTAGCTATAGAAGTATCGACTCGACTAAAATTGTCTGGAATTGTACGAAGTACAGCATTTTTACATGTTTTGAGCAGACGTCCGATGGATTGCCCAGACTCACGCAAGCGTTCGCGAGAATGCCAGATGTGATGGATATGATAGACAGCAAGATATTAGACCAGGGATACTCAGCCTATTTTTTCTGCTGGGCTGCATACATACATTAGCTATTTCACTCGGGCAGCAACATGAGGATTAATGGGGGGACAAAAATGCTTTAAGATCTAGATAATATAGAAAATTTAAAATGTGGAAATTTATCAAAATATTATATAATTCCTATATTTTTCTTTTTTTTTAAATTGTTATTTTTTATATTTTTTATTTTCGTCACTGAATTTTTTATTAATAGAAAGCATTGAAGACTATTCTTCCATGATTTCTGCATCAGTAAATGGTTTCATATGATAACCAATGATATAACAAATTTCATAGGGTGACTTTGTTATTGCTGAGACATTAACACTGATAAATATTTTTTTGCTGTTGTAAAGATTATTCAAAAAAGCATATTTATCATCTCTTGAAAGAGATCTTCGAGTAAAAATCTCATTTAACGATTCCTTTTTATTGGTATTTTTTAAATACATTTTTGTGACAAATCCAACAATTACTGAACCAAGCTTATAATTCACTGCAAAACAGTCAATTTCCCAATCGTCTTGAAACAATCTATTTTCTTCGAATATTTTGTTCGAATAATTAGTTCCACTTGTAAAACGGTCGGTACTCCACTGTTGTCTATTATCACTAATTAGAAAAAAATATCAATTCACACCCATACGACATCAACAGCAAAAAGCAAAAAGCAAAATTGATATATTTGATTTTTTAACAAAGAATTTATCACCAAATTTTCATAAAAAAATAAATGAATTTCTCAGAGCAATGGGCTATGTCCTGTCCACTTAAAAAGGCTCGCCGAACTGCAGGCTGAGCATCGCTGGACTAGACTATTTTTCTAATGACATTAGTATTTTTAGTAATGGATAATGGTGGAAAGAAATCTTTAATTAAATATCATTTTGCAATCTGTTTCAATTTAAAAATTAGACAAAGAAAAACAATATAATTATCCTATTACTTAAAAGTAATTTACTTAAATTACTTTAAAGTAACATATACATAATTTAATACGTATCTTGTTAATTTGTACGGTTTATAATTAAGATGGTATTGTATATTTAGCGTCAAAGGGCTTTATTATTGTATTCAATACATTATTGTATAAGGGGAGGGAGCGACAAAAATTATGATTGAAAATTGGGTCGCCAGTATTGAAAGTTTGAGAAGCACTGATTTAAGGGTAAGCCAATATTTTTACGGCTTAACACAACTGAAGAAGTATATGGAAGATTGAATAGGTATAATCGTACTAAAGTTATTTTTGTTTCCCGCATGAAATCTACCCCGAGTATGTACTGATACTGCACCCCCTCAATTATATAAAAATTCCACTTTTTCTTTAACTCCCGAATTTTGACCTGCAAATCAATCATGCCAAAATTCATTCATTTTGCACCTTTTGTTGCGAGAGTCTCGGCATTTTACTTTTTCTTGGGTCTATACGCAAAATATGACTTAAACACCTTGTCCACAATAGAAGATTTTTCTGTACTGGTATCCCATAATGCTTTGGTAAATGTTTCATGCAGCAGTATGGGTACGTACGGCAGATCCACAGGACTTAATCTTAAATATCCTATTCCAATAGGAGGGCTTGACTCAACTTGCAATCGATTACCTACCGAAGATCGATTGCTCAAATAATTTAAATTTGTTTTATTTCCTCGAACACAGTTCTACTCAACTCATTTCAAGTTCCACTATCGGCATAACCAATGCGACACGTTCGAGTCTCGGATCCAAGATCACTTCGACATTCCTGGTCCTGTTAGTCTATTACCTTCACCTCCGTGAAATCTAACCTATTCGATTCATTATTTACCAAACTTGCATCCGTTCACCTGTAATCAACACCTCTAGTCTGCCTTTCATCGACTGTGCGTACCTAGACATTTTACATTGAGTACCGTCCTTTGCAATTTTCATTCCGTGTTACTAGAACCGCATTTCAAAATAAATATAGCTTGTTTTTCTTTGCGGTTTCTTCCCCCTTGTTGAATTTTCCCATTTTCCAGCCACTCATTCTTAGTGCAAAATTGTCAATGCAATGAGTGTTCGTATTACTGTGAGGGTGAACCAAATATACTCATGGATGAAATATAAATGATAAATATATCAAATTTAAACAAGAAAAAAACACAGTAAAGCATTTTTATCCAATCTTTGTCTCTGATTTGATTTGATTTTAATTTACATCGCACTGTGAAGCAACACTGCGGTGTTTTGACTGACTTTCTAATTTTGTTAAACCAGTCAAAGGACGATCATGAGACCTTAAAAAAATAGCATACCCTCAGAACTCCCACACCGAGCAAACAGGAGGGTTTTGAGCATCTACAGATTTAACATAAGCCTCCACGCGGTTTGTCTTCAATGGCTCTAGGTTCCCAAACTGTGAACTAGACAACGGCAACTGCGAGTTCCCAACCCTTTTCTCTCACCTGCCATTGTCGTCCGGAAAAAATGGCTCAGAGTTTTATATATCATATTGAAACTGTTTTGTCGTAGTCTCTCACTACCCCTATGATTATTAACACCCCTTTGCACATTATCTAAATTTGGGTATGTTGGATTCATAATTAACAACTACGTAAGTAATAAACCACTATTATTTATTAATCCTTTATGATAGAAAAACACAAATATTAATCAAACTTTAAGAACAACAAATTACAGTGGAGTGAGCTCAAAATTCAATTATGAACGACGGAACGCTAACTGAAACCCCGGCGGATAACGCATACAATCAAACTCCGCATTTATAACTTAATTTAGGAAAATCACACAGACCTGATATCTCTTTAAGACAGGATTCTTGACTACTTGAAGGATCTATAGAGCGACTTCAATCCTTGATATCTTCAGTTACGTCCGAACCGAATTAATGAAGCTTTTTCAATAATCCTCCTTCAGCTAACAAACTTCACTTTGTTAAACAAATCTCCTAGAATCACCTTCTTAATCAATCTCGTAGTTAACTCCTCTATCAAAACACGTAGTCATCCTTCATCTCTTCATTTCATTTCTCCCTTTTATATCTCTTTCGAACTCGCTAAACCCGAAACTATCTTATTTGCATAAGTCACACTTTTAGCTCTCAGCGGGGATTGGTTAAAATAAATACAATCTTAAAAGGTTTTGAGAGAAGGTTAGTGAAACGCGTAAGCACCCGTCACAGTTTTAAAGTTTCATTCGAAGTATAATAAAAGGATTTTCTCAAATAATCCTCTTTCTCATATCTTCGAAGTGATTCTCTGTGGGGAAAATATGCGCCAAATTTAATCTTCAGTTAATTCAGAAATAATTCCTCTTTCAACGCCCACTCTCGCAAAATCCTAGTTTGAAAAGATCTTTTCTTTTTAAAAGGGGGGAAATCCTTGTGTGATTCATGCGTCAAATAGAAACAAAAGGTAGTCAAAATTTCTATAAAACTTTCTCTGAGCTTAAGCTGTTTATGTGATTTAAGTGGTATATTTAAAAATAATTGAAGTGAGATAGTTGAAAGAGGGGGGCAGTAGAAACTTTAAGAAACACATACATTTTCAAAGATGAATTCCTTTTAAATTAAAGAAGTTTAGATATTAGAGCTAATATATTTTTATGTTCTGATTCCTTTTTTTTTACTTTTTTATTGAAGCAATATGTATGTGGATTTCTCGTAAATTCATGTATAAAGTTTAAGACCAAAGCGTAAGAATACTAAAATCCATTGCATACAAAAAATACATTAAAAGATTAGATGCATTACCCAAGAAAGAATTAGAATAAAAGATACAGTGAATTGATTACACACTTAAGTACACAAACAGCATTTTTTTAAAAACAATAGCACTAACTATTATCAAGATAGATGTTTGGAACTATTGTAAAATATCTTGCATATGCAAATCGAAGAGAGAGAGAGACCAAATTACTAAGATCCTTAAAAAAACTTAACAGTAAAAAATTCAGTGGAATACCCCTGATTTATTTACTAGAGATAACCACAATGTCACCAATGTTTAATATTACTGAAAAATGCAGTATTATTATGAATCTAATTTGAATTCATTTTTAGTTTAAATGCTGTTTCATTCTACATTTTAATTTAAGCAAACATTTCTTATAAAGCATTATATATTCTTTCCTTAAGCAATTATTTCTTACTGCTTTATCTAATTAAATTTTGGATTAACTAAGAAGCTAACCATTGAAACTGTAACCATAAATAAGCTGAAAATATTTTTTTTTATTATACGTAGATTATCGAGACTTTTGGAAGAGTTGTTGAGGGATTTCAAGTGGATCCGAATTGGTGTGAGATTTTTCTTCTTTTTTTGAAAACTATTTAGTATAACTTTTCATCTAACTTTGGAGAAATTTTTCTTAATTTTGGAATTTGCACGGGTTGGTGTATTAACTCAAAATAGAGTTTTGGAGTAGGGCGAAGGAAATGGGGGATTTTTCTCACCCAGAAAATAGGATGGAGGTGGAGAGTACAAGTACTGGGCTTGCCATTAAATAAATATAGATCTAATTTAACTGATATGGAATTGTGTTGGCCAGGTTTGAGAGAGAGAGGAAAGATTGGATTTAAATACGAGCCCGAATATTACAATTTTCTTAAAATCGGAAAATAACTTTCAGAGTGGTAATCCACTTAAATTAAAAGAATTAATAATGAGAGCTTTCACAATTAACAAAAGTATTCAGAGTATAAGCAAAACAAGAAATTCAGAAATCATAATCAAAACAAATAGCTGCGTGACCGCCGAAGAAAATTAAAATTTTAAGAAAAAATTAAAGAAATTAATGGATTTAAAATAAGTTCTAGATTATCCTTTATTGGCCTAAGTACTAGTTACATTTTGCAGGGAATTGACATGGAATACACAATAGATGACATAAAATCGGAACAAGAAAATAACAATTACGCAATTTTGGACATTCAACGGTTCACTAAAAAAACAGAGAGAATCTGGATTCAAACTTATCAAAACAATTAAGGGAAGTCATTAGGGTAAAAATCATGAAATGATCAAATTTTGAGTTTTTGATATTTCTGAAATCTGTATTTCATTACCTTTCTAGGGATATAACATTTGCCATATTTTCAATTAGAACAATGTCAAAATGACTTTTAAAAAATCATCAACTGGCGGGCCACGCCCCCTTTTGAAAGATATTTGCCTTTTAAATATCGTGAAACAATTGCAAAGCCTTCTTTTTGTTTATTCAAACGCAATTAACTTTAGATAACAGTTGACTGTTCTATTGGCTGTATTAGTTTGGTGGCGTAATTTCGAGTTACAACATGTTTCCAAGTGTTTTAAAGTATTATTTCTTAGTATTTAAAAATTTACTTTCACATGGTATGATTTTTTTCAAAACTACTACTTTCATAATTTATAATTTTAAAATTACTTTTTAAAAAAATAAAATTTTCTAAATTTTCTGTATGTGATCGAGGGGTGATGCTTGAACTGGTCTTGGCTGTTGATAGTGGGGTTTTTATGCGTTGCTATTGTAGAATGAAAATTTTGATGTAGTTTGGAGATGAATGTAGCTATGGGTTCAATTTTTAACTCCTCATGTATTACTGAAACTGGAATACATCTTGGGATGCCTGCAATGCCTCTTATGGTCATATTTTGAATTGCCTGTATTTGGAGGATTTTCTCTTTCGCTATGTTAGCCCAGATATGGCATCCATAGAGAAGAGAAGGTCTGAGGTAAATTTTGTAGATTGAAATCTTGTTTTGGAGGGAGAGCTTTGACCTTTTCCCTATTGTGTTAATGATGGAGAAATATTTTTTCCAGTACTTCACTTTTAAATTACGCAGATGCGTTGTGTATCGGAGGTTGTGGTCCAGGGTGAGTCCAAGGTAGTTTACACTTGTGGTCCAGGCTATTGTTCTATTAAATAGCAGGAGAGGGTCGTTAGGAAGGTTTGGGTTTACACAAATAAACATGATAGCTTGGGACTTGTTTGTGTTAATGGCGATGGGGTCCAACTCTAGTACTTGAAATAAATATTTTGCCTAAGAGCCAGCCGCTTCTGCAGTTTTGTGGTGTTCCTAAGAATGAATAAGAGGAGTAGAGAGAGAATCGTGGTTTGGGGAACTGGTTTCGCCTCAGCTAAAAATTGCTTATACCCAGTATCCCTGAAGATAGGGTGAAAAAGGAAGACCATTAGACGAGTGACGCCTCCCGCAAGGGAGGCAAAATGAGTGAGGTAAAGCCGTCCGAATTAAACCCTTTCGGGTCAAAACGTGGAGGGGGGACAAGTGGAGGAAGAAGCATCGATGGGCGAAAAACGCCGAAGTTCCCCTGCGGCCGCAGGGGGGAAAATGGTGAATGACGTCAGATTCTCAACTGACCCAGTTTTAAGAAAGTTGCGGAAGCGTGTGATGTAATTCAGTGTGTAAATTACGTGTTTTTTGTTGAGTTATGGAGGCTTCAATGGAAGTTCCCACTTTGAAGATTTGTATGCAAAGTTAACTTTAGTATGAGGATAAGTGAACAATGTTTGTGCTTTAATTAAAGGGTTGTCATGATTTTCTATACTTCTAAAAACATTTCTAGACAGTTTAGTGATGTAGTTATCGATCGGCTCCATGTGTAAGTCGTTGTGTAAGACAGAATTCCTAACGTACCAAGGTGCGTTAGTTATGGTTCTCAGAATTTTATTTTGTATGATTTGGATCCGTTTAGTATGGGTCGGTGCCGCCGCGCCCCAGATGGGGCAAGCGTATGTTATTACTGGGCGCAAAATACGCTTGTAAAGGATGACTTTATTTTCTAGGGAGAGTGGTGACCTTCTCCCAATAAGAGAGATGGCCAGAGCAATTCTTCCCCAGAATTTTTCGGATAGATAATCAATGTGTGGTTTGTACGTTAATCGATTATCTAGGTAAAGACCCAGGTAACGAACAACCGAGACCCATTGGATGTTGTTTTCAAAGAGTGTGAGTTCAGTCTGTGGGGCGATAACGCCCCATTTTCTGAATACAATAGCCTGAGATTTATCTACATTTATAGCTATCCTCCAGTCTGTGAGCCAATTCTCGAGTATGTCGAGGTAATGTTGCATGTTTTTAATTGTGTAACTGAGTTTTACGCCCTGGGTCAATGCCGCAGAGTCGTCTGCGAATAAGCATGTACTGACGGTGGGGTGATCGGGAAAATCATGTGTGTATAAGTTGTATAAGTATGGACTTAATACAGAACCCTGAGGGACGCCTGAAAGGCAATTCCCAATGTCTGAAAAAGTGCTATTTACACGAACTCTGAAGGTTCGATTGTGCAAATAGTTGTGTAACATTTTAATTAAAAAGTCAGGGAACTGATGTTTAATTAATTTGTAAGTGAGGCCATCATGCCACATCTTGTCGAATGCTCTTTTGACATCCAAGAAAACACCGACAGTGTAGAACTTATTTAGAAAACCCTCATTTATAATATTAGTAACTCTAATGAGTTGATGTAGTGTGGAATGGCCCTCCCGAAAACCGCATTGTTCCGGGGGAATGCAATCTATGGCTTTGCAGTGATCTTTAATTCTATTTAAGATTACTCTTTCGAATACCTTAGCAGTGCAATTTAATAAAGAAATTGGTCTGAAGCCTTGTGGGAACTTGTGATCTTGCCCTACTTTGGGCAGCATGACTACATTAGCTATTTTCCACTGTGTAGGAAAGTGACACTTAATAAGGCATTTGTTGTAAATTTTAGTTAAGTGTGTAATGGCTTTAATAGGAGGGTATTTTAATGCTATATTAGAAATTTGATCAGGGCCTGCTGACTTCCTATTAGCAAGATTTTTAATAATGCCTCGAACTTCGGTGGGGGAAGTGAGGTGTGGTGTTGTGTTTGGGAAGTTGTCGAAATAGTGATTCACTAAATTTTCGACTTCTTCTATCTTGTCGTCACTGTAGGGCTCAATGTTTTCCTGAAAAGTGACTTCCAAGGTGTCTTTAAAAGCCTCCGCTTTTTCGAAATTAGTATAAGCTACCCCACTCGGACCATGGAGAGGTGGGATGGGAGTGAATTTTTTAGTAATTCGCTTGTGCAAATTATAAAGAGAGTTATCTTCTGTATTTAACGTTAAAAGAAAATTTTTCCAGGTCCTGTTTTTATGTTCATTGATTTCTATCTTTATCTGTCTGTTGAGAGCATTTACTTCCCTTTTATAGGGAGGGTATCTCGTGTTGTTCCAAAGTTTCCTGAATCTATTTTTGGCTTTAATAAGCTCTCGAATATTAATAGGAAGGCGGAGGTGTGTGGTTTTAATTACTCTAGTGGAAGTGGAAGTATGAATAGCATCTGAGACCATACTGCTGAAATTTTGAACGGCTTGGTCCAAATCATCTATAGCAGGATTGCCTGACATGTTGTGGTGTAGAATTTCTTGATACTTAATCCAGTTAGTAGATTTAAGTGTTTGAAGTAATGGTGGTAAGTGAAAGTTAGTAGCGAAATCGAAAATAACTGGATTGTGGTCACTGCTAAGTTCATTAATAGTAAACACGTTAGAGTGTGAGAAATTAACTGCAAAGCCTATGTCTAATACAGTGTTTGGAGCATTATGATTGAAATGTGTTGGAGTGTCGGGTGCGATAATATCAATAGACGAGCCGGCGGCCCAAGAGCTAAGAATATTACCATTGGAATTGCATCTACCAGGGTTCCAACTCGAGTGTTTAGCGTTAAAATCGCCGAAGAGAAAGGCTTTGTTGTTATGATTGAGGATAGCATTAAGTTCAGTAACATTAATGGAGCCGTGTGGAGGTTTGTAGATACACGCCATAGTAATAGTCGTGTTGTTGCCTATTTGGATGAAAACCGTTGTATTTTCAAAAGTATGAGTTGTTTCTAAAATGGCGTGATGCTTAATTGAATTTTTAACTAAAATGGCAGTTCCACCTCCTCTGTGTGTTGTGCGGTCACTTCTATGACAAGTGTAATTTGGAATGCGGAACCTGTCCGGAGGACGAAGGTGTGTTTCTTGGATCCCGATTACGTCGGGGTTGTGGAAAATGATGCTTTCCTTTAGTTCATCAATGTGTTTACTAATTCCGTTTGCATTCCAACTGAAAACCCTGAGACTATCACAATTAAACGCATTGAATGTTAAATTATTGTTTTTGTTGATTTTGTAGGGCTGCTAACATTTGTCCCCACTGAGTCATCATTAGAGCCATTTGTTGCACCATCGCATTGGCATCAAATGTGTTTGTATTATTTACTTTGTTTGCGTCCTTTGCCACTGCCGAAGCATAAGTGTTTCGTTGGGGTTGTTGTTGTGGTGTGGCCTTTTGAGCGCGCGCCTTTGCTTTCTCCGCCCAGATATTTTTATTTGGTTGAGTTTTCTTTGTTGGTCTGTTGATAGGGTTATTGGGGCATCCTGAATAATTCGCTGGATGCGGTCCCCCGCAGTTAGCGCATTTAGCTGGGGATTTATTAGTCTTTTTGCATTCTGCGGTGAGATGGCCACCGCTACATTTTAAACACTTGGGTGCTCTGTTACAGAGACGTGAGTGGTGATAAAACTCCTGACAGCGATAACACTGAGGAGGCATACTTGACTGTTTCAGGTGTTCCACCACTACTCTGAAAAACCCAATGTTTGTAATATGAAAAATTTCTTTGTGTTCCATGTTATTATGGAGGACTACCAAGAAAAGTGGCATGTTGGAATTAGTTTTTCTATTTTTTAAAATAGAAACATGGTTGGGTACGAACCCTAAACTAGAGAGTTCTGAAATGAGCTCCTTTTGATCGTAATCGGTTGGGAGTCCTCTAATCACAGCCTTGAGCTGCTTGTTATTGGCCATCTCGAAAGTATGGGACCGCAATTTTTTGAGTTCAATGAACGATTGGAGCTTCCTGTGATCTTGGAAAGTCTTAGGGAAAACCCTGAGCTTTCCATTCTCAAACCGCCCCTCTAATGGTCTACCTAAGTGCTCACTCAATGTGTTGAGTAGCCCGGTGGTATTGCTGCTCACATCAATAACAATGGAGGCAATTTTTTTCTTTCGGGAGACGGTGGTGAAACCATCGCTCTCCTCGTCTGTAGCCTGATCGATCTTGTCGTCAGTTCCCTGAGCGCTGACTGCGCTAACAGGGGGAATGTCATCTGAAATCATCTCCGAGCTACTCTCGTCGGATGAAGAGGTGTCCCCTTCCTCCGAAGCCAATTTCTTGGAAGGAGAGGTGGGGGGTGTTGTTTTGCGGGCGAGATTTTTCTCTTCCGCGCGTTGCTTTTTCCCTGATGTGCCTTGGGGTGGAGAAACCGACGCTCGCTTCTTCTGTAGTTTCCTCTTCGACGCCTGAGGCGAAGAGGGTGCAGTGGGAATTGAAATACTATTGAGCTTTTTCAGCTCCTCAATGTATTTTTCAAACTCCGCGTGTTGCAGCCTGACGGATTTACGTGATGCTTTGAGCGCCACAAATTGTATTTCCGTTATTAATTTTAATTTCTGGAGGTCGTCTACGACTCCGACTGCGTTTTTTATTGTGTTAATTATTTCTTCTAATGCGTCACTGAGATCTTCGTAGTCGGCGCATGTAATGACGCGATCTAACTGTTCATGTGCTTCCACAACATTAAAACAGAAAGAGTCAGATGAAAATAAATTACTCACCAGAGTTGATGCGACATCTGTCCTGGGAGCGGACGTATCCATGATCGTAACTGAAAGAGAAATCCTAGTCGATATCGAAGAACGTGAACCGAAAGGTAACACGTTCAAAATCCAAATGGTCGATGTGCGGCACTAGGCCTAGTCACACCTCGTGAGTAGCTCAAACTCCGTAAAAACGGAAAAATGAACAAAAATAATCCTTCGAAAATAGCACTGACTTACTGCCAAATAACACTAACTAAGCAAAACTGACCAGCTCACAAAATTCGGATGGATGCACAAAGATGCAACACATCCAACTCGGGTAGGACTGCGTATCTTTTGGGGTCACGGACGAGGACAGAGAATCCGTGTCTGAACACTATGAAGACAAGAAGCAGAATGCTTCAGCAGTCAGGGAGTGGGAAGAACTTTTATATTTGAAAAAATATTCCGAATTTGGGTCCTATTCTTTAACATAAACTGAAGTCAGCCTTAAAATATCGGAGAAAATGAGTAGTCGTATAGCGGCCAGTCTTTTTTATGTTGTTAAATTTAGCATTTCAAAAACTCTGTTTCATTTTCTTGATTCTAAACCCCCTTCGCACATACCAGCAAGTATTATTAGACTTCATCCAGGATAAACTTGAGATTCTTACGCTCAATTGTTAAAGTCTCAGGGCTCGTTGTGTATGAAATCTGAAGTTATATTAATATGTGTAAACTATATTAATAATTAAATAAATTGTTAAGCGTCTGAAAGTTCATTATTCTTAAAAAAATACGAATAAGTAATATAGAATTATTCGAATATTTTAGTGTATATCTTTTTCATACTTTGAGGTTAATTCCTGTCCCTGTCAATATGACATTTTTAATTGTGATTAAAAAACTAACTAATTAATTACACGGGTAATTTTGATTTTATCTAATATTACTAATATTTAAACATTTACCAAGCTAATTAAATTTTCATGATTTTGCGATTTGCAGAGACGGGTAAATCCAGAGCAGAATATATGCGAGATTTTCGGCAAAAGAAACGTGAGGAAAAAATTAAAAACTGGAAGAGTACAACCGAAAAGAATTGCACATAATTAAACTCAACCCAGCAGGGATTTTCGGGCACATGCAACGAACACAATTCTCTCACAGAGACATCAAAGGCCTTCACAACTACTGCTTTACCAAATCTACTTGTCAGTCAGGCAACTTTACGATTGTCCGCTCAGTTTTTTTTTAATGATGAACTCAAGCTCGAAATGAACACAAATCGAAATGCTTCGACAACTAACAGTGGTACTGTTAATGACGCTGTTTTTCAACAGTTATTAAATACTTTGAAATCACAAGTGTTTGTGTCATATTTTATAGTTATCATAATTCTATCGTGTGCGTGTGTTTCCGCTTTTCCCCAAATTGAACAAGAATAATTATTTTTGATAAAAAATTTTGCATTACTCCTTGGGTTAATTAAATAAAATTTTAATTAAGATATAATTATTCAATAGAAAATTATTTCCAATCATACCAGATTCCTTTTTTTCAGGATTTAAGTTACTATTGGCCCATTTACCACGATAACATGTCAGATGTTACACATCATATGCGACTACTGTAAGACTCGTTCCTTTTTTTTTTTTTTTTTTGTAAAATGAATTTATCACACCTTTTTGGACAGCACAAATTTATTTATGGACAAACAAATAAAACGATAAAGAATAAAGCACACATCTAACACAATCTCTGATCACCGCACACAGCGTATAGATCGAGGTGTGGTCCCCGTAGATATAATGTGTGGGAGGCATCACACAGTTAACCCCCCCCCCATCCGCCAGAAAAAATAGTTCACCCACTACAACCCAACAAATAGTACACATAACCTGCTGCAGAAATTTTATCCGTGAGAAGCAAGTAGTTTCTGAGAAAAAGGTACATAAATTTATGTAATTTAACATGGGCTACTATGGACGTGCCGGACATCTTAAGTCTACGAATCTTCAAATTGATAAGGGAACAGAATTTTACAATAAAAATGTTGGCAGCATGTTAAAGTAACATAAACGTCACTACTCTACATAAATGGAAAATAAATGCGCAATTTTAGACAGTGTACATGGAACTCTTCGAGAATGCTAATACAGAGTTTTTACCGATCGAAATTCTTAAAAATATTATATTTTACTATTTGTAGTAGATATATTAATATAATCATTCTATTTATTGCGCTCATAGTTTTGAACCCGCCAAGGTGACATCGGCCTATGAACTGGAGTTATAAAACGCTTGTATCATTCGAGTTCGGTTCTAAATTCAACTTTGCGGTGGGAAATATTGTCAGAATTTCAAAAGCTCGTCAAATGTTTCGTAAAGACTATTTACACGGATGGACATAAGAAACATTTCTCGCTTTTACAAAAGATATCCAATAACTCCATCAACTTACGTTATTTTAAGACGGTTGTTTTAGGTTGAAGGTTGTTTTATATAATGAGGAGCAAAACAAGAAATAGATATATCTACAAATGGTTACTGGGTAATTGAAAAAAATAATTCGAACTAAAGGTAGAGGTTCATCTTGTCAGTTGTGCGTAAAGTGAGTTGGATTTCCGGATTCTCAAATTTCTTAGATAAGTTATGATCAAATCACACAAATCATAATGAATCATAATGCAAGTGATTTTCATATTTTGTTACCTTCAAATGAGAGTATGAATTAGTTTCTCAATAACACTTCAGATAATTTTCAGACGAAACCAGCTTATCCGATATATTTAAATGGTGATTGGGAATGTTGTTTGACCGAAATAACAATTCCATGAATGTATTTTGCCATCCAACATGTTATA
>BMAO01010911.1:0-27066 GCA_019973975.1 Trichonephila clavata
GCCGTCCTCTGAATTAATAAACATCATTATTTTTAGAATGGAACATCACAGTCTCTCACTTTATTTGTTAGAAATTAAAGAAGACTACAAATCAACCATTTAGAAAAAAAGAACAATCTCATTATGCTTTTAAAGCGATGTGTTTGTATTTATTTTTTTATTCATTCATTCCGATTCAACTAATGCAATTCTATATGACCGCTGTAGCCAAGGGGTCATGGTCACGAATTTGTGACTGGCGTTTTTTTCTGTCACTTGTTGATTTTAATTCTAGTACACCACTGAAGATTCGTCAAGTTGTGGGGCTGATGCATGACTTAATCTGAATACTGTAAATTCAGTTCTCTGATTTTTCTATTTCTTTAATTATCAACTGTCACAAAATACGTCATTGAGTTAACCAATGTATATAATTGTATGCTTATATTGTTAATTAATTACTTTAACTATTTTGCATAATATAATAAAGTTCAGCTTCTTTTACTCACCAACATATTCAAATTTCATTGAGAAATTTGGGCTTGCTTTTGGGCAAGTTATCGATTTTTTGTTGTTGTTATTTTTGTTTAATTTATGATAACTAGTGTGTTTATGCATAAAATTAGTTAATTTTATTATTTGAGCAATGAGCATTAATAGTAGTATAATTTTTACAATGGAGGTTGTTCTACCGTTCGGTGGACAGAGGGTACCCCCTCCCCCCACTAGTTTTCTTTGAATCTTTTCTAATGATGACATCGTAAATGGTAGGCTTAAAGCACTTCGTTAACGTAGCTGTTTCCCTCTTTCAGATTTACTAGCATTCTTTTTAAATAAAATTTTTGTGTTCCTTCCCTTTCAAATAATTTTATACACATGAAATCTTCAAAAAATTATTAGATAGCAGGATCAAATTGCTTTCTTCACAATGAAACTGCTTTTTGCTTTTTTCAATACAATCCAAATGCTTTTTGCTTTTTTCAACACAATCCAATTGCTTTTTTACTTTTTTTTAACACAATCAAAATTTTTTTTTTTTTGCTTCTGAGGTAATGTTTTCACAAAATACTAACAGATACGATTTATAATGATTCTGATATAATGTGTAATTTGTGTGTGTGTGTCACATTTTTCGGGTTGTCTTATAATTCCTTAACAGACGCCTAATTTACATTTTAGAAAAATGATTAGGTTTCAAAAAATGTAAGAAATCTTTAATGAAAGAGAGTTGCAATTACTACAAAAACATATTTCACTATCAATGCTAAATATGCGCTATAAGAACACTACGTATTATGTCTCCTTCCTCGGAAAAGCTACTAATTCGTCAATAGTTTTATAATTTCGTGATGCACTGTAAATTAAAAACCGTAACAGAGAAGTTGTTATTGTTGCTTATGTCACCTGATCGACGAGGTCAGATCGAGGCCCACGAAATTCATCGTAGGGAGAGGCTAGTTTTACACCTGTCGTTAGCCGTAGCTTTGAGCATGTAGCTCAAAACTACGGCTAACGACATGGTGCTAGTTTTGCACCATGTAGACAGTGTGATTTGGCTCGGTTCCACCTAAATTTTGAGGGAAAACACCTTGGGAGGGGGAGGTGTGTGATCAGGAGCATCCCATCTCCTTCCACCAACCTCAAGAGAGGACTTGTGGTTCGACGAATATGTAGAGCAGGGTATGAAACTCGCGGCCTGCTACGAACGCGCACGAATCCGGCCAATATAATGACACGCAATAATACATAATAAAACAAAAAAGTTCTCCCGAAATAAGATATATAGCGGCAGAAAAGAGTTGTCAAGTGTCAGGACGTAAACACACATTAAATTCTTGTTCTTTTATAAATGTTTATTATAAAGCATTATTCAAAATAAAAATTTACGTTTCTACAGGTATTGATTTTTTTTCTTGCTCCCCTTCTAAAGTTAAACCTGGTTTGTTTGGCCCCAAGTTAGCCTTTGAGTTTGATACCCTTGGTGTAGAGCAGGAGTACTCAACCTTTCTTTCTGCTGGGTCGCATAAATATGTTAGCTATCTCCCACGACGCAAGATGTGGAAAAAAGGAGGGAGTCTTGCTTTAAGACCAAGATAACATTGGAAATTTAAAATGTGGAAATTTGATCAAAACATTTTAACTCCTGTGTTTTGCTTTTTTTTAATTATTATTTTGAATACTTTTTATGTTTACACTAACAATAAATTAGAAGCACGCACATTTAAGAAACACTCCTTCACAATTTCTGATCAGTAAAAGGTTTCATACGATTGCCAATAATGTAACAAACTTCATAGGATGTCTTTGTTACTACAGTGGCATTACCACCGACAAAACACCTTGTTGCTGTTGCAAAGATTATTCAAGAAAGCCAATTTATATATCCCCTCTTGAAAGAGATCTTCGTGGAAAAGTATCATTGAATGATTCCTGTTTATTGGTATTTTTTAAATACAGCACTACGTGGCAAATCAAACAATTACTGATCTATGTTCGTATTTCACTAGAAATTAGTCAATCTTCCAATAGTGGTGAAACGATATACTTTCTTCGAGCACTTTTCGCTTGAAAGATATGAAAGATAGTTTAAAGATTAGTTCCACTCATAAAATTGTCGCTACTCCACTGTTGTCTGTTATCACTAACCGTAACCATTAAAAATAAAAAAGGAATATTATTCGCCCCCATACAAAATCGACAGCAAAATTGATATATTTGATTTATTGACAATGAATTTCCCACCAAATTTTCAATACTTTGTTCTTGAATATATATAAGTGGATTTCTTAGAGCAATAGGCCATGAAAGGACCACTTAAAAAGGCTCGGTGGGCCACATGCTAGTATCGCTAGTGTTGATATCGCTAGTATCGCCACAGGTTGAGTATCGCTAGTGTAGAGTGTCCCCATGCCACTGTGCATTTACAAACACATCCATACCTTCTTCTGGTTTGAACTTAGATCGTACGACACTGCCGTCAGCGTCATTAACCGCTATACCGGATGAGTGGCCTAAAAGACAAATAATTTCATTAGTAATCAATTCCTTCATACACGGATAAATCAAATTTTTTTTGTCTATTGCTCATAAAATATTAGTTGTTATCAAATTGTGTTACAAACTAACTGTATGAAAGAGATTTTTTAAGAAAAACTTTTTTTCATTCCATGAAGAATTATTGGTTGAATGAAGGAAAATGTCAAAACGCGAAACGAATGATTCTTTAGCATAATCGGTTTATGTAGTCAGCGGTAATTTCGGGGGGGGGGGATTCTGCTCAGTGTTTGGAAAGGAATTTTTACTAATTCTTTAACATTTTATAAACTGTGCATTGCTGTATCTAAATTAAATGGATGAAAGGTATTAGTCTTCTTTTGCGCTGAAATTTACATAATTCGTAGACCATGCAAATTTAAGTCAAAAAGTTTTCAATATCATTCATTATATCCATAAATATTTCTGCTTACTTCCTCATATTTTAAAAATTACTTCAGTAGATTGAACAATTATTGTTGCGAAAATTGAAAGTTTAAGGTACTTTGTGTCTGTGTCAAGCAAGTATTCACACTCACACACAGTTAACGGTATCTGACAAAAAAATTTTTATTATTTAACAGTAGCTTTGATTTGATTTTTTATTAAAATTGAAATTCGAGGGACACGAGGGTTATTGGTGGAATGTCCAAGGAAACCGAGTTCACACAAAAGGGTTCAGAGGTACAAACCAGCCCCCTCACCCCCCACGGTAAAGAACCCTCCTTGCACTCAGACCTTATTGAGCAAAAATATTTTTATCACAGAAATTTATGACAAATTTCTACTAGCCTTATTTTAAAAAAATTACATAGCTATTGGAGACGGACCACAAATTCTTAGCCTTGGTTGAATGACGAGGAGGACGCATATAAGCTGATATCTCACTTCCCAACTTCCACACCACACGAATGTGAGTACTTTCAGTCTCGACAGTGTGAATCATTTCCTCTCTAAGGTGGAAATCTTGCAATGGCATAAAATTATAATTGTCTATTTGCATTTTTACCAATGAATTAGTCATGAGATTTTGATGCAATGCGCTGATTATTAGCATTTGGAACAATACATTTGTCGTAGCTTTCACTACCCCTATGATTATTAACTCCCCTTCGCATATTATCTAAATCTGAATATGTTGGATCCATAATTAATTACAACCAAATTAATAAATCAATTTTATTTATTTATCTTTCTTAATTTGAGAAATACACAAATATTATTCAGACTATAAGAACAACAAATTACAGTGGAGTGCGAGAAGAATCCGATTATGAACGATAGAATACTAACTGAAACCACGGAGAATAACGTATACAATCAAACTACACATTTATATCTAATTTATGAAAATAACTGACCTGGTACCTTTTTCTTAAGGCAGGTTTTTCTAATACTGGATTGCTCTAAGGAGCGGCATCAATCTTTGATATCTTTCAGTTCCGTCCCGAACCGAATTAATGAACCTTTTTCGATAATCTTCTCCGGGCGAATATACTTCCACTAGTTAAACTAATCTCTCAGAATCACCTTCTTAATCAATCTCGTAGTCATCCTCGTAATCATCCTCTCTTTCTTCATTTCATTTCTCCCTTTTATATCTTTTTCGAACTCGCTAAACCCGAAACTATCTTGTTTGCATAAGTCACACTTTTGGCTCTCGGCGGAGATTGGTTAAAATAAATAAAATATTTAAAGATTTGAGAGAAGGTTGGTGAAACGCGTAAGCACCCGTCACACATTGAGTATAATATTTGGCGATTAGTATTTCAGAATTTCGTGGTCATCGCCCTAATACCACTCTCCAGTTACTTCAGAAGGTGAAGTTTCAATTCATTCGTTATTCGTATTTCGTGTAATGTATAGCGATTAATATTTGGAACAATACATTGATTAGAGAATTCTACAAGCACTTAGTTAAGTCAAATATTGAACCCAAACTGCATGTCTTAGTTAATGTACAAAAATATCCACACAATGTAATATACAATACTACACTTTTTCTTCTGAAAAATGTTGTGAAGTAAAAGTAATTTTAATATAATGAATTTTTTTTGGTATACTGATGGCTTTTAATTTTTCCAAATCAGAATATTTTGACCCTATTAAATAATTAATTTAAAGAATAATTTCAGGGCTTTTTTAATTCTTACGTCATTAAATAATTTTTGTACAGAAGGTCTTTCTCACATTATGGAAGCAAATTTGATAGTTGATTTCTATCAATAAATACCGTATTTTTTGTGGCAATTTGGTTCTTTCTGATAGCCATGATTCTTGAAAATAGCTCTCTAGCCCAAATTTCTTATGAAAGTAAACTTTTACTTACTTAATACTGTCATGCAAATTTTACTCCATTTCTCTTCAACCGTTTTCCAAAGTCAGTTCAGTGTTCTTGGATGCCGTTTTCCTAAGGCTCGTTTTAATAAACCGAAAGCACAAAAGTTCTTTGGGGAAGCGTAGGGTGCTTTAACATGCTTTTTATCAAATGGGATACACTTTCTTCCTGTTCCTGATTCTTTTTTTGCTAAATAAGCGGCAGTTCGCTTAGACGCGTGACTAGAGACTTTGTCCATATGAAGCTCAAATTTATCAATGTCCTTTCCATTTTAGGTTGGAATTTCATTTTCAAAAATTGGTTCTAAAATATTCTGCTCATAGTAAAGTTCACAGTTCGGCTTTACTTGAGACATTTTTTAATTTGCCGTTGTTAAAAAAATCCCACAACTATCCTGAATCCCTTTGGGAACTTTACTGTGCACTGACGAAGCCATTTCGTATGGTCATTCCCGTCAGTTGAGCAATAGGAAATAAATTTTTTATTGCACAGTCACTTAAATATACCCATGCCTCATCGAGTGTTACCACAAATTTCCTTTTTCCAGCAGCTAGGTGTTTTACGTATAATTTTCTACAATTTGTTTTTCTTTCAGCAATATGTTTTGGCAAAAGCAGATGAACTTAAGGTTTAAACAGCCTTTTTAACTTTAAAACTTTATGAATGATTTTACTTACATTGCCGGAAGACAGTTCTAGTTTCGATGCACTGCATCTTTGAGTCGGAGAAATTTTTAGGATAAGACTTCATTTTCCTGACAATTCCCTGCGTTCGAACACTTAGGATATGTTTTGTGGTCATGTTTTCATTTTCACTTTCACTTTCACTTTCAGCTAGAAGTTTTTTTCTCTTTCAAATTTTAAATAATCTTTTTTTAAATTGTAATAACAGATATTTGTACACCGCTTTATAATGTTTTGATACGAATATTTCTCCTAGGAAAGTGCAATTACGTAACCTTTGAGCCATCTATTAATTTTAGAGAGAAGCAATCTTCAAAATAATTTTTCTTTTTTACATTCGAATCAAAAGAAAACATTGGTGGATGATTATGCTGAAGTTGTCAAAGGTTTATCTGAAATTGCAAACAAGAAAATGAACTACAAAATCGCTCATAAAGTGCGAACGATCTTCTGTATTATAATTCTGGTTTTAAACATGTATTGAAATACAATATAAGTTTTTGTTTTATTATTTAAAATAAGCAAAGTGTACTGTCTCTAAAATCAGAAACTCAAATTTCTGATTCTATAAAAATATTAAATGCTTGAAGAAATTTATTTCGTTTTGGTATTAGTCTTTATAGACATTCCATTTGCATTTTTATTTTTTACTTTAAATTTATTTTTACTTTTAATAAAGAAGAAACATATTTTACAAATGTATAAGTTTTTGTTATAGTAAAAATTCGATTTCTCTTGAGTTATAGCAATATTGTGTACAGAAGCTTAAATGCAGCGCAATTTGTTGTGCATACAAATTCTCTTTTAAACATTTAGTAATAAATATGTTATCGAATTCTTGCTAGTAATATCAAGGTTAAATAATACAGTTTAACATGTTATTTTTTTTAAAAAAAAGTTCAGGTTTAAGTTTCTGTATGTTGTTTTTTAAATTGATTTTTTTTTAAATTTTAAACATAGAATCAGTAATAAAGTCTTTGCTTCTAAATTTTTAAATGGATGGAGAATTTAAACCAAATTTAATAGTTTGCGTCTTTTAATTTATAACAAGAGATAATAAAATGCTTCTTCATTATAAAACGAAGATTATATTTGCGTCAACACAAATTTTACGGATATACAGTCAGACCTCTGTATAACAAGTCGCTAAATCCCGAAAAAAGTTCGTTCTATGGAAAATTCATTAAACAGAGATTCATCTTTTAATATAATTTAGGAACTACATAAAACAGATTTTAAAGTCATAAATAATATATATTATTTTTAAAAAAGCAAATATTCACACTTTTTTGTAAATTTATATATATTTATTTTATGTAATCTAACCCAAAAAAGAAATCTGTAAGAAAAACAGGGGGGAAAATTGTCCAGAAATACACCGTACATTCAATTTAAAAAAAAATAGTTTTGTATTAAAATTCAGGAATTTTTTAGTAACGTTTTCTAATTTTAAGCCTACAAGTAGTTTTAAACATACCTTTTTGATTTTAAAACCAGTAATTTAAGCATACACTATCATAAGTGTCCTTAACTTTAATTACTGATAAAATCTAATAATTTTATTTGAGTTTTTTGTTTGAAAAATTACGGGAATTATATTGCTCCAAGTGAGTTTTGTAAAATGAGTTCAAGGTCAATGATAACCATAAAATGAGCTAAAAAAGATTGGTTTGCTAAATATCCGGAAATATTCTAAAAATAGGGAGAAAAAAAATCGAATCACAAGAGCAAAAGTTCCTAGAACAGAAAATGCACTTTTCTATTTGGAGGTTATTTTAAACAGTAAAATGTTTTTCGCAAAAGGAAAAAGTTAGTAAAATAGAGGTTCGTTATAATGGTGATCCGACTATGTGTGTGCATTATAAAAATATTTATTTACTGACGCCCATAACAACTCACCATAAAACTAATTCTTCACTTAGTATAAGTAATATATATCTTTAGGAGCGATTTTTTCAAAATAAGTTCTACCTGCAATAAAATTATTTATGGATTCAAAAGCCCTACTCTACTTAAAATATCACCTGTTGACGCCAATTTTTTTAAAAATTAATATTATGCATGCATACAAGAGCATTACTGCTCTACCTAACAACATACATTCACATAATTTATTTGTTTATTAACATCGCATACTTGCGTTGTTGTTTCTAATCCCCAGTTGGGCTATCTAAGCCTCGTGCACTTTGAAGCTATTGGCAGCATCGTAATTTTTGGCTTTTCGTAATTAGAGCCTCTGTCAATTAGAATAGAAAGCAGCTGAGAAATATCTTTGGAAGAAATATTTTTTTGTCGTGTGATTCGGCCACGGAATCTTATACATATCGAATTTCATAAAGGAGTTTAATCGGCGATAATCACTGTCTATATGCGTCATTCACCTTTACTTTTAAGGACCAGATAGATTTAGCTACACCATAAACTTTTGGAAGGATAGCAATTGCCTTGATAAACCAGTCTTGTTTTATTTGTTTTTTGTAGCTTTTACCTTTCAAAATAGTACAATCCAAGGTTCGGGGTCACCTCTATGTGGAATCAGAAGAACCATTCATGAATAAATTAACGCATCACTTGTCTTATTTATTGACGCCAAAAGAATAAAAAAATAAATAAAAGCCAACTTTTAGCATTGCATGTACAAAATCGTTAGTACTCGTAACCTTGAAAGCATCTATCCACCCGAACGAGCATCGTTATCAAATGTGTTGTTATATCATATTTTTAAAACTATTTGTTTTGTTTGGATGTATTTAAATGTCAAGAAGAATATAAAATCATGGAAACTTAACCCTCATAAAAGAATCCAATGTCATATTTGGATGGGTGAGTGAGTGAATATTAACGTCGCACTGCTTAGCTACACGAGGGCTTTTGGCGACTGTCCGCGTAATTTTGAACCATGGTCAAGTGACGCGGACGACACCTGAGCTGGCACCCCTCTCCTAACTACCCCACCACACTAACGGGAGGACGTTTGTGCTCTCGACAGATTTAACGTGCATCGCCCCCTACACGGCGGGTCTTCAGTGGTACTGGGATCGAACTCATGACACGCTAGCCATGATCCGATGCTTAGACCACCTGGCTACCGCTGCCACCATATTTGTGATGGATCTATACACGTCCTTCAATAATCCTCTTGGGAAATCTCTGGACTATCAATCACAAACAACCCTTTTGGAAGAAGAAATCGCGATATGCAGATTTCGTAGGTTATATATAGTATAGGTTTTCTAGCTAGTAGTATGGATAGACGGAGTTACACGGAGATTGAAATATAGAGAATTTAACGACGAGAAGAGATAGCTACCGATCAGGTTTTAGTGTTTACTGATATCGCGTTTAGGCATGAAATAGTTGAAGATGTTAAAGTGACGATTGGTCACCATAGCTAAATTGTAACTCAAATATTAAAGTAGTGGATTAATCCCATTAAAGGAGAATCAATATAATAAAAGTCTTCTCATAATTCGCCTCTCTCGCGATTTATTCCTCTATTGCTCATAGTAGAACATCTCTTCTTGTTTGAATATTAGAATTGTATCTGTTAAAAATTTGTGTGTTGAATAAATAGTTGAAAAGTACTATGACGAGTCATCCTTCACTTCCTCCCACACCTCTAGCCGGGCCCGAGAGTAGATTATGTTATATATTGACTTATTTAATATCGTTGACGGATGGAATAATAATAATATGGGTTTTGGTCAGTCAATACGATATTAAAACCCTGGTAAAACGTAAAACCTTTTTTTTTCTTGTAATTTGCAACATATCTACATCTTTATTTCGAACGATAAATATATACCATTCGTAAGAAAGAAACCCTTTAACTAATCACTTAAATTTCCCATTCTTTCGCTTCTCTCCAAAAAAATGATAGGCACTTTGATTTACGCCCTTTCAACACCAAAAATAAAATCGAAACGAATGGGCGCACGTTATGCGCCGTACGTAAGAAAGATAGCTTTGAAAATAAAATAAAAAAGATGAGCATAAAAAAATTACATCTTTCATGTATCTAAATACTTTTTATTTTATTTATTTTTTTTTTTTTAAGAAATGACATGCCATAAGAAATTTCAATATTGAATAACATGAAAAATTTGCCACATATTCGTTTTCCGGCTTCCATCTCTCTCTACCCGATTAAAGTGGCTGCGGTATCCTAGTGTCGCGTGTTCGAGCCTAGTGCCGCCGAAGACTCGCCGTGCAGAGAGGCTGATGCATGTTAAATCTGTCGGAGCTCAAATATCCTCACGTTGGTGTGGCGTGGAAGTTATAAGAAGGAGTGCAGATTAGATGTCGTTCTCATCACTTGACCATGGTCCAAATTATGAGGTCCGTAGGCAAAATTCCTCGTTTAGCTAAATAAGGCGACATTAATATACTTCACTCATTGGATTCTATTTATTTTTTCATCTCCGCTGTTAATCTGATCCAGAAATAAATAATCATCTTCATTTCCATGTATATTGTTAAATATATCCTATTTTCAAATGACTCTTTAGTTGTATCAGGTTTAATTTCATTCCAGGCCTTCAATATCTACTCACAAGCTGTTTTTAGACTCAAACCATAAAACCATTGCACATCCACATTTCAGGTTTCTTCGTAAAAGAAAAAAAAAAGGTGCGCGTTATATACCTTTAAAACCCGAAATATTTTTATCTTTAAATATTAAATTCTACTGGTTATTAATACCATATGGACCCTAACGACACTGGGAAAAATGATTAAAAAATACCCGCTCCCACACTGGAACTGAAATTTTACGAGTTACACATTTTTGGACAGAAGAAACAAACTTAATTCAACTAAAATTGTTACAAAAAAGAGGAAATTATTGATGTATAATTAATTCTTTTATTGACTCATTATTTATTTACTAAGAAAATCTTTAAAGCATCATTTTTGTTTTTGATAAGTATAAATAAACACTGTATTTTTCACTGCATGTTTACGAACTGCTATCGTAATTTTCAAATCTGCATTTGCGAGGCCTTAAAATGTCATCAACACATCGAAAATAGCTGTACATGCCATGCCTTTTATCCCGTATGGCCTTTTAGCAGGCGGATTATAATATTTCGATCTTATTGCGGGAGGAATTAATACACTGTCAGCCTCACCATCAGTTAAAGTACTTTGTTAGTAAGTGTAGATGTTGCCACGCTTTAGCTATCTTTAACTTAATTTTAAGAGATCCATTTTTGAGTTTTTGAAAGAATTTTCCTCATTTGATATTACATCTTATTTGTACTGAAACCAAGAAATTGCTTCAGCTACAATGGAATTAGTGGGTTAAAGATACTTTGATGGTAAAGGATGATCCAAAACTGTCTTTATATAACTCTTATTTCTGTGGGATTTTTTCATCGTTTTGATCTGAATTTGAGTCTCCTTCCAGTATGCGTCGTTCATATGCTTTGCCCGCGACATAGTCATTATCCGAAGGATCACTAAGTTCAGAATCTGATCTATTCATCAATTGTAAAACTTCTTCTGTGTGAGAATTTGTTTCCTTTTAGACACCTAAAAAACTTTTGGGTTAAGAATTAGAGCACAGTATTCCATGAAAAATAATAAATGTACAGAAACGTTTATTGTTAAATATATATATATATATATATCAAAAGGCACCTTACCAGTTCCGACCGGAAAGTCCCAATTTTTTCGTGGGTAGGGGGAGGGCAAGAAGCTGTATGGATTCAGATATCTGAGTTTAGGATAAAAATGCCCTACCCCTCAAGAAATATACGAAAAGGAAATTAATTGCAAAAAAGAGCGAGAGAAAGAAAAAAGGGACTTATCCATGGCGATCCTTAAGAAAATTTGGTATTAATTATATAACTATGTATTTCATTTTTATTTAGGCTTCCATCAAAATTATTGAAACAGAAAAGAAAACTCACATGACTAGCACTTACCTTTATAGCTGCAGTGACTCAAGTAACGTCCAACCCGCACGATCGTGCGGGTAACGAAATCCTTAGTTCTACAAACAACATTAATAGAGTATAAATATAATATTTTTACTATTTTACAATTATATAAACGTTAAGACAAAATCTTGTATCTAAGCAATTAAATAATAAATTGATAATTACTTTTACAACAGATAAAAAGAAGACGTGTTTTCGTTGTATTTGTGAACAAAGCTAGATATACCTGCTAAAAATATAAAACATGGACTGCAACCACTATCTGTTCATAAAAACTGAACTTTTTACAAACCCTCTCAATCGTTCGATTCGGGCTTTTCTTACATACGACTATTCCAGAAGCAAATACCTTAAACGTAATAAATATACATAGTATGAAAATGTAAGTTCTCTTAATGCTCAGGAATATACGGTATCTGAAAGTTTCCAGTTATCTATCTGCATGATTAAAACCGAGAGCTAATATGCTTTGTAATTTAGCACCAAAACCTAGAACCGAATATTAAAAAATTAAATATGTAGTTAATTCTACCTTTTTTTACAATGAAGTTTTTTCTAAGTCCTCGTTTCAAGCCAAGAATTCAAAATAAATCGAAATATGAATTTTCATAAGTGGTTCAGGGATTATAAATTTTTTCCGGGGAAGGAAGAGAGGAGGAGCTTGTCTTGACTGATTGTAGCAATGGTTATTCCTTTTTTTACCTGTGGTAAGTTTCATTGAAACACCGACATCTAAATAAAAATGACAGAAAAAGGAAATGCAGTCCCTTGACTGTGAAGTTGATAGAGTCAAGATAAAGGACACTAACCGAGATTACCGTCAAGTGATAACTTCAGATCACCCTGAAAAACTCTGTCACATTTATTTCCACTTCAGATGATTCAGTCACAAATCGGTCAATCGTGTGGGTTTTGCTCTGGTTCTATGAATTTTCAAAACAAAAAATAATTTATTTTTTTACGTCTTTAATGCTTACTTTCATGGTCATCGATTTAAACTAGCTTATTCTGACTCTTAAAGCATTTCATCCGTTGTCTGGGTTTTTGATGGACCTATTTCTTGACGAATCACGATGCCTGTTAACAAAAATATATACGACGAAAAAAAATTGCATCAATACGAGATCAATTTGTTGAATTTGAATGTGTGAATAATGAGCAAAATTTTTCTCTACAAGTACTTTTATGGTATTTAATTTCTTCACATCTGTTTTTACATGATTTGGACTGAATACGAATTAGAAGAAAGCCTCTCTTTTTTTACATGAGTTATTTTAACACGATCAATTCAAATTCTAAATAAAATTTTTGCATTTTCTTTTATTTTTTATCGTTTAAGACGAGATATGCAATGCGTTTTCTATTTGTAAGAATTCTTTGAATTGGATAACCACGATATGGAATTGTGAGTTGGGTGGTTTTTGTAAAATTTATTACAAATTTAAAATAAAAAGCGTGCATAATACATTGCCACCGGAAGCATCTTACGATACTTGTTTTGATGTAGGTGAAACATTTCAGATATATTAAAACAACTTTCAGAAAAACTATTTTAAAAAAGCGGTTTTCCCTCCCGCCTTTATTGTCAGAAAGTGATAATGAATAAAATCTTTTTTATGCACAGTTTATACTATAATGTCTTATTTTTGTGTTCTTAAAATAATGGTATGTTTTATTTCCCTTTTTTTTATCAAATAATAATTTACTTTGTGAGATTACTTTGTAATCTGTATTAAATAAAACGTTTAAAATCCTATCATGAAAACTCATGTATTATTTTTGGTAATTTTTTAGTACCTCTGTTTTTCTATAGATGCAATATATTTTTTTGCATGAATGTTTTTGCACGTATTCTTCAGGAACGTATATACCGTGTAGAAACAAAATTATGTGTAAATATTAGATGTTTAATAAGTTAAATTAGCTGAATTTATTAACCGTTAGGTCTTTTTCACATTTAATTAGTTGATTAGCAATTAATCGTGTAATAAAATATTTCCAAAAATAAAATTAAAGATTTTAAAAGATTCAATGCGCACAAAAATTTTTTTTAAAGTTTGATGATTAAGCGTTTACACTAAACAATATGATTACTAAAAAAGTTAGTTTGGTAAGTCAAAGAAAATGCAATTATTGTTACTGTATATTCCATAAATGTTGTTTTTTTAACCTGCATAAACAAGAAATTCGACAAAAGAGATGGTTCAATTCAAAGGTCACTGTCCAATAACGCTTTTATTGAAGCTTAATTTAAAGCTTCATAAACGCTTTTATTGAATCTTTTGCCTATGTTTCTAAACCAATGTTTGACTGAAATTCAACATTTTTGTATCATCTTGTCATTTTGTGTAGGGAAAAAATCGAGCTGCCTGAAAAAAAATTTATTAGATAGAGAACGAGGAAAGGTCCATGCTGTAAAAGAGACGAATTTTAAATATCTGATATTAAGCATTATTTCAGTAAAATACGAATTATAACTTTAAATGGCTTTTATGAAGATATTATTTATTTATTTTTGTCAAAGTTATGTAACTTAAAACCTGAAATCTCAAAAATTTATGAATATATTTCTCATTTATACTTTGTATAGATTTTATTTAAAGTATGTTGAAGGCAAAGAACTAAGTATTTAGCCCTAACATCAATAGTTATTTATTATTTTTAACAGTTTATCGTGTTACAAACTCCATGCATTTTATAACATTTTCTGTAAGAAAATGAGCAATGAGTAATTTTTTTGGTTATTGTAAATATATTTTTAGAGAGAGAGAGAGAGAGGGAGAGAGAGAGAGAGAGTACATTGCCTTTACAACTGTATAAAATGTGTTGTGTAAAAAAGTAATGTAAATACATGGTTTTGAGTTCTATGAAGAGCAGGGATAGGTAACCTTTTCGCTTTGGTATGCCAAACCAATCTACCAATTTAATTCAGCGTGCCACACAGGACATTTTTAAAATAATTCGATTCCCGCGATAGGATAGAGATGAGTAATATAGATATATAATATTTACAGTTTTATTATATATTAATTTTACACCATTTAAAGATATTTCTTAAAACAAAAAAATAAACTGCATAAAATATATTTCTTTCTTTAACAAAATCAAAAATATTAAAATAGCACGTATATTATGTGTTTTTAAACATACTTGGAAAAGTAAGAAACATACATCATAAAATATAAGTATTCCCTTCTCACTATAGTTAAATAAAAAGATAAATAAAATTTTAATGGGAACCTAGCATCGCTCTACTTTCATTTCGCAAAATCAAGGGTATAATGTGTGACTTTTCAATTTGACACGTTTCTGAGCGTTCATTTGTTAAACAGTTTTTTTTTTTTTCCTTTTGGAATCGAAATATTTTTTATATAAGGAATGAATTTTTAATAAGATACGTAGAACCAAAAGCGGAAAGCAGAGTATAGCAATTTGTTCTTTTCAAACAATTAAATCTCTCCAAAATGACGTGTAATAATAACAAAATAGCTGTAAATTTATCTTTAGTTATTTTTCAGATTTTTTCGAAATTCTTTAAATGTTTATAATTCTTAAAATGTTTATCAAGAAGGCCCATTACTAATTTATCAACTTCCAACTATTCAAAAATTGACAAATTTTTTGAGTAGTGCAGAGGGCCACTGAGTTTTGTACCGCGTGCCATATATTGCCGACCCCTGATGTAGAGTGTTTCAAATTGCGGTATATTTATCATCAATTTTACCTAAATACCTCATCTTCAAAAATTTTAGAAAACATGTCTTCGTATGTAGGCAGATACCTTAATGATATCGACCTTAAAAGTAATTCATTTTGTGTAATTAGAATCATTGAACTGAGAAACCATCAAGATAAATGTCCTCCAACTTGACTATTTTAAGGGTAATCAATGGAACAAGACTTAATTAGAATTAGAAAAGATACCATTTGTAATTCTAAACGTGATTAAAGTTAAGGACAAACAATACAGATGCCATTAGTTGATAATCAAACGCTCTCTTCGTCTGTTTTATTCCCTTTCCTTTTCTTTTCTGACTAAGATAACGCCCCAACGCACAATATTTCTGCAACTAAATTAATCTGCATTTTATCTTCATATTTAATTTAATTTGCTTTGTTAAAATTTCTTCCCATAACTGAAGTTTTAAAATATTATAGAATTGGTACTGTATGCAGCTTATAAAATAATGTTTTGTAAGTTCCCCTAATGGAAAATTCAATAAAATAGAACGCTAATGTATGAAGAATTACTTTCTGATGAAATACTTACGGAAATTTTACATAGTGAATAGAATTGATCAACGAAGCAAATTTTCCATGTTTATGAGAACGCAGTATGATTCACCTGACAAAAATGGGTAAAAAAAAACGAAAATAATTTTTGTTGACAAAATATTTTTGTATATTTTACTATAACCTCACAAAATTAGGAAGTTCTAAGTTTTAAAAAATCGAGAGTTATATGACAACTTTTTTCTTTTTTACTCACATCCCAATGGAAAACAAAAACATTAAGCTGATTTATCAACAAAAAAAATTGGCTAACTTTATTTAAAATGCTAAGGCTTTCTTTTCCCCTATTGTTCCAAATTCTTTGATATTTTTTGTAACTGTTGCCATCAATACAATTAACAAAAGATGGTAGGAATTTTTAAATCAAAACAATACTAATTTCTCAACAAAATAATAATAATAATAATAATTGTATTTAGAATTTATACCAAATGAGTTATTATGGTGAATTGGAGTTATTATGGCCGGCAACCTATGGCATGCATGACACATGTGGCATGTGGTACCATTCTCACTGGCACTCTGCACTACTCAACAAATTTGTCAGTTTTTGAGTGGATGGAAGTTGATAAATTTGTAATGAACAATATTTGACAAACAACTCTAAAATTATTGACATTTACGCAATTACGAAAAAATCTGAAAGAAAACTCTAAAAGATAATTTTACAACTATTTTGTAAATTATAGAATGGCATTGCTCGAGAGATTTAATTGTTTGTAGAGAGAAACTTGCCTATACTTTGCTTTCCACTTCAGGATCTACATATCTAAGCAAAAAATCTTTCCTCACATGAAAAATTTTTCGAGTTCGCAAAGAAATTGTTGAACAACTAAATACTCAGAATCGTGTCAAACTGAAAGTCTCAAATTATTCCCCTGGTTTTGCTATATGCAACTAGATTCGCATTAAAATTTTTATTTAACTATAATGAACTTATATTTTATGTTGTCTAATTCTTATTTTAATAAGTATGTTTAAAAATACATAATATGTGTATAATTTTAATTTTTTTGTTTTTGTTGAAGAAATGTGTATGTTTTATGCTGTTTATTTTTATGTCAGATAATATTTTTAAATGATGCAAAATTAGTGTGTAATAAAACTCTAAATCTATATTATTGACCTCTATTCTCTAATTCTGCATGCATTACCACGGGAATCGAAATGCTTCAAAAATGTCCTACTGTGTAGCACGCTGAATCATATTGGTAGATTGGTTTGGCACGCCACAGCAAAAAGGTTGCGGCCCCCTGGTGTATGGTGATAGGCCTAGGACAGTGGTGCGCACAAGGGGCGGAAAGGACCCAAAGTCTTTGATTTTTTTCTCGCGATTGATTATAATCCTACGTATATAGTACGGAAAATTAAATTAAATTAATTTTATTAGTTAATACTAATTGTTCATTCATTTTTTTTATTTTTTACTGTTTTTTGTTGTTGTTCCCGAAAATCGACAAAATAAAAAAAAATATGTTGGATGGCGTATTGGAGCATGATACGAGAATAGTGGACTTTAGACCCTGGACCCTCCCCCCCCACCTCCTTTGAAAAATTCTTGTGTGCGCTACTGGCCTAAGTCATCGGTCGTTACTGGACGGCGGTCATCACATGGAACCAGTTGACATATCGTCCGAAATTCATAGTTTCTCGGAGAATACAACCGGAAATAACATTTAATTGTTAAAATTATTCTAATCATGATCTGATTCTAGAACGAACCGAGGCCCCTCTGTGACCGAGGTCCTGAGTTCGGGTCCATGCCTTAAGACTTCCCTGGGAGGAGTAGCATTTTAAAAAATCTCTTCATAAATTTTAAAAAATTTTCTTAAAAAAAAATGGTTGGTTCTTTGTTGTACTTTGAGGGCAAAAACTGTTTTACATAACGCATATATACATAGGGTGCAAACAAAAACAAATGATGAAAACTATTAAATTAAAGGTTTTGGTATAAATCATATCCAAAAATAGGGAAAAGCTGTGCTGGCTCGTTATTGGTTATACGGAGAGAAAAGTATATATGATAGGATTTCTTCTGCCGCTGAACACAAAAGAATGGAAAATAAGTTAATGTAAACAGTAAATTAATACATCTATCCCCATCTGTTATACAATTTTTAAAATATGAGGTTTAACAAAAAACAAAATCTGCATTCATTTATTAATTCCGTTTGCTTGATAACATTGATGCTTATATATATTTCTAGTAATTTCTTTGAAATTCTATTCCATTTTGAATTCTATTTATTCTAAACTAAAAATGAGAATTCCCCATTTTCTAAGTACAGTCAAAATCTGTTCTTATAATTCTGTGCAATAAATTTTTAGTAGCAAAAAAGGGCATATCATTGTGTTTTTCTATTCGGAATTTTTCAAAATATATTTACTGGTTAGAAATAAACTATTGTAGTTTTTTGTTACATTTTTATGATTTAATTAAAACTTTATAAGTTTTATCATGCTTAAAGAAATATTTTTTATAAAAATGAAAAAAACAATATTTTTAAAGCAAAATTAAAATTTTATGTTGTTTATATAAAGGAGAATACGAAACAAATGCTGATAAATTTTACTTTTGGAATGAAGCCACAATTAGGCCAATAAGAAATAATGAAAACTCCATTTAAGAGGGACTTTCAAATGTACTAAAAACGTAATAACACTTTAGCACAATTAAATCACATAAAAAGAGCAGCTACTGAATCTTCTACGAGTAACAGCTTCACATGTAAGAGACGTTGCGATTCTCAAATTATGGAAAAATCATTATTTATGCGACCAGAAGACACCTCTCAAAAGTTGATTCCAAACGATACCAATACACAATTAAATTTATTTTCATTTTGAGTTAAAATAAATGACTGAATTATGCACTATGATTTTGTGAAAAAATTACTCTGTTTTCGAACTTTATTTAAAATAAATAAACCTAAAATTTCGGTAACACATATCGCATGTCATACTCTGATTTAAGAAAAGCGGGAAACACTACAAGGAGCTCCATCTAGTGAGTGAAGGAATTAGTTCAGGCATTATTCTATCAAAACTTCTGCGACGCGGTTATTTGTGACATCCTTCACCTGAGCCAAAAATAACTCGCCCCCGGGTGGGCTCGAACCACCAACCTTTCGGTTAACAGCCGAACGCGCTAGCCGATTGCGCCACGGAGGCTCGCGCTGCAACTTGAATTTGGTTTGTCCTAATAGCAATAATCAATGTCGTGCTTTTTGAGAAAAATGATTGATTATCAAACCCTACTCTTTAACAGGGCTTCCATAAAGAGGTTTAATTTTGAAGTGAATATTTGACTTCGTTCTAAATGCGTCGAAGAAAAAGTTCGTATCATTCTTTTCTCCCAAATTTTATAGCATTATAAACTTCATTTTTAAGTCAAATTAAACAATATTTTGCAATCTCTTTAAGATTACTTAAATATATATATATATTTAAAAAGGTGTTTAAAATTTCGACTGTAAAGTTTCATATATGGTTTTAACTTCTGTCATGAATAAAGGTTCAAAAATTGGTTCATGTCGTACAAATTTAAGTAACTGCGTTAAACTTTTTAAAGTTTTATGTGTGATACAGTTAGGAATACACATTGTTCTTTCCTTCTTTGTATTCTTTTTAAATTTCCTTGGATTTCTTAACAAGAAAAGGATCAACAGAAAGAAAACCAACCGTTACAACTTTGTTTCGGTAAAATTGTAAATTAACGAACAATAAATTTACATACAACGTAGTAAAATAAAACAGAACCATTTATGTTTATAATGCACACACAGATCTTTATTTTTTTCCTTCCTTTTTTTAAAAATAAATCCAAATTTATTTGGAACTCAAATATAATTTGGGATTCCCAAATATAACTTTGTATATTGTTCAAACTTATTTAGTAAACAATATGCAAAAAAAAAAAAAAAAAAAAAATTCTGCATAATAATAGCAAATGTTATGTTTTTTAAAACTTTGTTGAAAAATAATGTATAAACAAAATCAGATCTCTAACGAAGTCGATAAATCCCGAAAAAAGTGCGTCGATTTTTAAGTGTAATCTGTTGGAATTGTACCAGATAAAAAAATTTCTGTGAAAGTATTTGGCTGCTTATGAGTTTTGTAATGTCAAATGTGTGCGAAGTCTTTCTCCTATATTTTTACGAGTTCATTTGGTTATGTAGAAATAATTTAATGTCATATGTTTCGTAGAAGCCGCATTACAATAGTGAGTTGAAGAGAAGCGTTATAATATGCATATCACAAGGACTATAATAAAAATACTATTTTATAAATCTGGAGAAAAAACACACAAAAACATGCAACGATGGAATTTTATTCTGCAAATTAAAATTATTGATAATATTTTCTAGAACAGTCATCTTTTCAATACAGTGGGATTCATCACATTTTAATTACCTATAAAAAAAGCAGTATATTGGAACAGAAACGTTGCTTTGCGAATAAAAAATTAACAGAGCAAAAAGAATGAAAAAGAACGAATGAGCACTATAATAAGGGCTATAACGAGAAATCCTCCCCCCACCACCACCACCTCGCACCTTCTTTTTTTAAAAATTTTAGGTTGAAATTTTGAATATATTCTTTTCTAAAAACACAATCTGTATTTTTCTCTTCTGAATGTCTTCAGAAACAAGTTATAATAATTTATAAATAGTTATGTTCATAGTTTGTTTATTTTTATAGAATGTTTTTTTCTTAGAGCTTACATTTTTATTTTTATAACAATGGGATATTTTACTAATTAGTTGTCGCTGTAATACACTTGTATTTATAAATATAGAACTTTTCCATTACTGTCCCAATACAAAATATTTTTCTAAAGTTCGTGGCGCCATCTGTATTCTGAATTAAAGATTTCTTTAATATTCTTTCAGCAAATTTCTTCATTAGTTCGTGGCGTCATCTATTAGAGACATTGTACTTTTCTATTATCTATAAGAATATCAAGTTATCACAGGACGAATTATAAATTTCTTCTAATGAATTTGAATGTTCGTCTATGAGACAAAAATTTAACAAACATTGACTTTAATCAAAATTTTTGAGAAAATAAGTTCGCAGCATCACAATAAATAAGTTCACTTTTCAACATAAATAAGTTAAATTTGCATGCTATTAGAAACGTTATTATGATCAGCAGAAGTGAATTTTCCAACTCGAATATGCAATTTTTTTTCATAAAGAAAATTATAACATCGATTACAAAAAAAAAAAAAAAAAAATGACTTTGGCAGTGAATTTATTTTTTCAAATGACTACCTTTCACTTTTTATGAACTGATATTGATTTAAACTGAATTGTAAAAGAAACTAATAATTCTAAATAACGTACGTAGTTATTATCAAACTAGAGAGTTGTTTCATCAGAGTGTTCATTTTTTTTATTATTGAAATAAAGTAAAAATAGCAAATTACAATTAACTAACTTAATTAGCAAATAAAATAGGAAATAAATAAATTGTCCTGTTTATTTTCGTAACATTACTAATGACTACAATACGTATCTTGCAAAATCTGGAAAGACTTTCCAATCTATTCTTCAAAATACCATTCATGATCTTTCATTTAATTAAAAATAGATTAAAAATTGCCAAGGTAATGTAGGAAAAATTAAAAATTTTTATGCATTGTTTTGACTTTAAAGAACTCTTTAGTTCAACAGATATTGTGGTGATATGATAATAGTGTTCTAAATCCGATATATGATAAATATGAAAAATGTAATTCAAAAAAAATATTAAATAAAGCATTCTCTTGTTAACCCCTTAACTTCCACCGGCGTATTAACCCGTCTCGCTCAACAAGTATTTTATGTGCCGGGACGAATATATACGTCTTTCCGAAATACCAATCTTTTTTTTCCACTGTTATTATTACAACCATGATCAATGCTTTGGAATGCAATAAAATGATACTTTGAAGAAAAAACTTAACCACACAAAAATAGATAAATTCAATAATATTAAGAAAGTTTTCCATTACTGTTTGGATCATTACTATTCCATAAACTTGACATTTGTATACATTACAAATACACATTGATCGTCCAGTAATTTTTGATTTTATACCCAACACACAACACTAGGATCCTGAAGTCATTTTGTTAGTAGTCTTGATATGAATATCAATAACACTTTTCTCGCAGCTTACACTTTCCACACACCATTCTCTCTCTCTCTAAAACTTCACGTATATATACAAATTTCTGTATTTTCACAGTTAGTCCATTTATAACCTACCAAGTTTGATTAGCATGCATCTCTTTTGACATGCTAGTATATGTGACGTAATCATTTTTAATACTTTGGATGTTTAACGTGATAACAGTCATTAAGCACAATCATTTCAAGAATCTTCATTTCTTTGAAAAATGCTGTGAGTGCAATTTTTAATATTCCTTCTTTAAGAATATATGATATACCAAAAAATACCAATTCAAGTAGTAACTTCTCAATCACACACATTTATTTGGAAGTTTTTCTCAATGTTTTTTTTTTCTGGTTTGGATTTTTTGACCTACCGAGTTGCAAAGAGAAAATGTCATAAGTCTGAAATTGGTTTTTGATTCGCTGGGTTCCTTTTTCAATTTTTGCTCTTAGATGTTTTATTTTTTCTTCCTTTTTTAAATAATTAATATGTTCTATTGTTTTTGTATTTTGGCTTTATTATTTATTCTTTCATGTTTTTAGGTGCACATTTCATATTTTCATATATATATATATATGAGGGTAACTCTGAATTTTTGAGATACGCGCAGGCGATGAGTTACAAAAAAAAAAAAAAAAAAAAAAAAAAAAAAAAAAAAACGGGTTAATTTGAAAATGCAAAGTATTTTAAATCAGCTGGCGACTTTTTACTGACTTACTTCTAGTTGTTTAGCATAAAATAAATTTTGGACAGAAGAAAAAAGGGAGTTGACGCGAGAACACTATCGTGCTATGATTTTCTGTGATTTTAAAGTTGGATTAAATCAAAAGGAATGCTTTCAACAGCTGCAATTAGCATTTGGTGATAAATCTCCATGTCATGCTAATGTATTTAGATGGTTTAAAGAATTCTGCAGTGGTCGCGATTCTCTTCAGGATGACGAACAAACAGGAAGGCCGCGCGGTTGGCAGTAATCCCGGATAATGTGTCTACAATACGAAAAATGCTAATGGATAATAATCTCTGTACCTACCAAATGATACAGAAGGAACTTAACATTGCAGCAGCCATACACAAAATTATTCATGAAGTACATATGAAAAAAGTAGTTTGCCGTTGGGTTCCACATAATCCAAATGAGCTCCAAAAAGAGGAGCATGTCAAAATCAGTCAAGAAATGATTAAATTGCTAAATGATGGGGGCCGCCACGTCATTTCTAAAATTGTAACGAGTGATGAAATGTATATACCGTGTTTTAACGCTCCAACACGTTAAGAAAGCAAAATATGGGTCTTTGAAGACAATCCCACGTCAACGATGGTGAAAAGGCAATTAGCAAGGAAAGCAATTAATGTATGCCTTTTTCTTCAGAAGTACGGGATTGGTCGAAGCCATCAAGTTGAAATGACAGGAGACAGTAACAGTAAACTTGTATACCACTAAATGTCCTCCAGAAATTCTCCAAGAAGTTAATGTTAAGGACTAATGCTTCACCATGACAAATAAAGAGAAAGAACATCCACCTTATTCTCTGGATCTTGCTATGTGGACATTTGGCTATTTTTGTTATCTAAAAAGAGCTTATGAGGACGTCGTTTTCATTCAGAAGAAGAGATTGATGTAGCTATAAATGCATTTTGTTCATCAATTCCGAGAAATGAATGGTCTGAGGCATTTAATCAGGGAAAATTCGTCCAAAAAAGTGCATTGATGCTGGAGGAGACTACTTTGAACATTCTTAAAGTTTTGTAAGTATAACTTTAAAAACCTACGAATGTCTCAAAAATTTCAGAGTGACCCTTGTATATATATATGTGTGTGGAAAAAAGAATAAATTTCAAATAAATAATACAGGTGATTCAAAAAGAAGTAAACAGTTTCAATGCACTATTTTGTTAGAGACAGTTTATGGATGTTCTATGTGGGAACCTTTAGTTACACAAGACGCAACGAGCCGATAATCCATTTCCTCTCAAGTGCGTGTTAAGGTATCTGAAGCAAGTCCATTGATCTTGGCTTTATACTTTTGTTTCAGTTCCTTTAAATCAACAGAAAGGGTAGGGTCGAATACGTGGCGCTTATGTACCCCTAAAGGAAAAATCACAAGATGTTAAGTCAGGATTTCTGGTTTCCATTGGGGGTGAAAGTCATGTTATAGTCCGTGCTCGATTGATAAGGAAATAAATGTTCATCGTTGTAATCATGTTATAGTCCGTGCTCGATTGATAAAGGAAATAAATGTTCATCGTTGTAATCTCACACATAGGCGGCCGACTAATGTGGTGCACACTCTAATGGAGAATGACGTTGTCAATGTCGTCCTGTAGCATCAACCAAAGAGTCAACACATCCAAAAAAAAATGACTCTTGTGACAGTTTGCTGATGAAAAATGAAGGGACTGAACACTTTCTTTCCGGACACTGCCCAGACACATTTATGTTCGGGAATCTCGAACGTGTTGTACTGTAGCTATTGTCTGCATCACTTCGTCAAAAGTGGGGCATAAACTTTAAGAGTACATCTACCTCACGGTTTGCTGAGGTGGTGCGTGTTTGTTACTGTTTTACATCATCAGAAGTAATACTTCTTTATAAAGTAATCCTGTATATCTAAATATATGTAAGCAAAGTAAATTTAACCACACACATACATATAATACTCCTGTTTTTAGTTAAACAGAACTGAATTTACGATCTGTCGATTCTGAATTCTTTGTAAATGATTAATCGCGATTCCTTTTCATTTTACTCTGGATCACATCAATAGCTGTGTTTCGCAAATTAAACATTTTTTTAGGTTTTTCATTTCACCCTCTTCGCATCAGATTCGAAGTTTAGTAAAATACACACACACACACACATTAAGGTTAATTACGAGAGGAACTTGTCAGTGGATACCAAAATGGTCCGTAAAAAGTGCGGAAGTGAAAGAAGAGTTCGAATCACATTAACATTTAGCAGCTGCTAACGAACGAATCAAATGACATTCCTAGAAAAAAAAACGCTATCATCTACTTTTTATTTGAGGAAATAATGTTTGTTTATCTTTGACTTAACTAACATCAATGTCCTCGCGTAATGAAATACTTGACATCATCAGTATAAAGTTACAAATCATCTAACATTAGTATTCGCTGTAACGTTAAGGAAATAGCTGTCATTTAGAGATAACATTAGCATTCTTTGATTTCTGTAATCGTCATTCTAAGATAACATTGATGCCTTTCGGTTTACAAACATACGCACTTATCTTTTCTAGGTAACATTAATATTCAATGCTAGCTTTTAGCATTGTCTTAGCTCAGTGTTTCTCAAACTGTGGGTGCGCCCACTAGGGGAAGTGATATCCCTACGAGGGGGTCGCGAGCTTAACTAAAAAGTCGAAAAAAAAGACTGTTTTAAAAATTATTAATTTACTGAAAGTAAAGACAAACAAAATACATTCTGACATAATAAAAAATAAAATACACATCTACATTGATATAATACACTTATAAATATATATGTACTGTGTAATGTATTTATAATTAATTTAACAATACTTAAGAACAAATTTAATAATTACCAGAGATCTTATGGCTTGCTATCTATAAAATTATATAAAAAAAATTAACACTTATCTTGATAATTTGTACGGTTTCATAATTAATCCCTTAAATGTTGATTAAATTTACAGGATTCGTTCCGCAATGCCACAGTTTAACACGTAGGCGAGCGTATGTAGTGTATTCGGGGGGAGGGGTAGAAAAGGAATAAATAAGCAAATCCTTAGCAACACACACTACCAAGGTCATTTTATTGTATTCAAAAGCCTTCGAAATAATTTTACGCAGTGCACATAAAAGATCGTACTTCGGAAAGACGTATATATACGTTCGGACAATTAACACACTGGCTGAGGAAGACGTTTATATGCTCCGGTAGCACTTGAGAGGTTAAAAACGTACTGTAGATTTAGCATCAAGTATAGTATTATTGAGTTCAATACATTGTGTTATTGTATAGAGGAAGGGGGGGGTGATAAAATTGAAATATTGAAATTAATAAATTGAAATTTGAAAAATTGAATATTGAAAGTTTGAGAAACACTGTCGTAGCTTCATGTCCGAAGAAAAACGTTACAAATATGGAATACGTAAGAACAATCGAAATTTTGATTGTTAAAATTTTTTAACAATCAGGTATTCCAACAAAAAAAAATCGCTTCCATTAAAATAAATTTTGATTACTTTTATCGAATTTACTATTATTTTATATCTCATTCGTAGTTAAACATTATAAATAATAAAGTTTAGCAGGATGTAATTCATCAAGATTCATTTAGTAATATATACACTCAAGAGCCAAAACATTATGACCACCCCTACATTTTGCAATAAACTCGCCAGGATGACATGGAAGGCACGTGATCAGGTGGAAGTGGTATTTAACTGCTGCTAGAGAGTCTGAAGAATCTTTGCTGTGTTAATGTAATCATTGTGTGCTGAGAAAGGCTGTGGATCTAAGCGACTTTGATAGAAGGCAGATTGTAATGGCTTGAAAACTCGGAACAAGTATTTCCGAAACTGCACGACTCGTGGGTTGTTCGCGATCAACAGTTGTTAGTACTTATGCAAAGTGGGTTAATGATGGT
>BMAO01010912.1:0-19705 GCA_019973975.1 Trichonephila clavata
TTAATGAACTTCTAAATTCATCCACTGATTCACATTCGGTTGAAACTTATGCAATAAATGCTTAATTCTTCATATGCCATTTTTAACGGCGTCACGGAAGAAATTTATTTACTTTTATTACAATATATCAATTCGGAAATAATAAACTTAAATGAGTAAAATGTGCTGACAATTAACGCTTTTTTTCGTAGTAGAACTATTCGTATTAAAAAATTATGTTTAGTGAAAATTAATTAAAAATAAAGGTAAGTAATCATGCGTATGAAAAAATTTATCTAAATATTATAGAAATAAAAGAGATACAGTTGACTCTCGATAGTTCGAAGTTGGAGGGACCAATAAAAACTTTGAATTGTCAAGAGAATAGGAAAAAATTTCCAAAATACACGAAGAGAATTTTTTTAACACATTAAAATTTGAAATAATGTGATAAAACAAAAATTGCACATATGCATAAAATTATTTTAAAGTATTTTTAAAAGTATATTTTACAGTACAGTAGAACGTCGGTTATCCGAATCAATTGGACCGAACACCGTTCCGATACGCGATTGTTCGGTAACCGAAAACTGAATGCGATCCTTGCAGTATATGATACTGGACACTATACAAATATTGAAAATCATCATGCGGGAAACGTGCTTGAAGAAAAAGCAAAATAGGTGCAAAATGTCACAATTTTACCTTGATTGGGGAAAATAATCACTTATTTTTCGCTGTACATTGTACACCTTCGTTTTTCGCTGCAAAGTTTCGAATTCTCTTGGCAGCAGTAGTAAGTAGGACAGCACTCTGATTGTTGTTCGTACCACTCCATAGCTGTCTCTAACGCAGTAAACGAGTCAGCATTTGATGGACCCTTGCTACTCTCGTTGTTGTTGTCCTCGTCTTCATCCGTTTCATCGTCGACAGGGTCGGATTCTTCTTGCACGGAAGTCACAATCTGGTCATTATTTAGCATTTGAAATCCACAGTCTTCTGCATCGCATGCCATCCAGGTTTCTACATCAACAAAACTCAACAAAAGAGCACGTATACACCCCTTCACTTGGAAACAAACTGACCTAATATCCCGCACAGATGTTTACCAAATCACACAAATGAAATTCCCCAAACATCCTTCACTTTGGGATTTCCCGTCACTATTGGCCTCACACGAAACAACTGTTGAGCATTGCAGTGTTCGAAAACGTATCCGGACTTTGGTTCGGATATTTGACACTCCGGATAATAAACGTTCGGATAAACGACGTTCTACTGTATAAATATTTTACAGAAGTTAAAAGTCCTATATTAAAAGAATACATTCATACACAATCCTACGCATATCTTCTTCACAATAGCGGACCATCCTTTCTGAACACATGTGTAGCAAGGCCACGTGTTAAGCGAAAGATATGGACAGTTGACAACAGTTGAGGTTGTTCTATCGTCCACTTAAAAGAATAAAAACAATACAACTGTATTTTCGCCTGAGGAACCGGAAAACATCAAGAAGGGTTAGCAAACAGATGGTCATTAAAGGGGGTCGCAGGGAAACACAACGCAAAACGTGTAAGTTCTAACCTGTTTATTACAAGACTGCACATGTGAGTGTTCGAATTATCGAGAGTTTTATAAGATAACTTCGAATTATATAGCGTGTTGTAGTCTAGTCAGCCACAGATTTTACTTCGAAATATTGAATGTAAGAAAACATATTGTTTTAGTTCGAAATATCAAGAGTTTTTCTAGGGATTGAGCATATACCTCGAATTATCGAGAGGTTCGTATTATCAAAGGTTTGAATTATCGAGAGTCGACTGTATGGACCCATTGAACGAATTTGGAAAAAAGGGGCAAGACGAACCTCCTTACGGTTTTCTTCAAGACACTCTATACACTTTCAATGGTTTCCTTCCGCGTAGGACTGAATTGGTAATGAGATACATGATATCTAGCAAGATTTACTCTACTGACTGTTTGCATGAAAGACATAATAACATAGCTTATAATAAAATTTCCTCTATTAAACGATGGAAATAGGCACTTTGGAGATTTCTACCTGTCCACCAAAGATACTTAGGAACTCATAAGCCAACTCAGTATTCCTAAAAAACAGCAGATGGCTCTCAAATGCTTTTTGAGTGGCCACGTCAAAACTCTTGCCTTCCAACAGGGCCGGGGATTCTTTATTGTGTGTCATTGATGGCAAAGCGGATCAGGCCTTCCCCACTTATGTATTTAAATGTTTGAATTTCACTGTTCATGAAATTTTTAAAAGACCCTATTTTAGTATTGAACTTTTTAAAAATCTTTAGTTGCATGGAGATGGTGTAATATGTAGCTATACTATCTCGGATTAGAAAAATCCTGCAACACACAACAAGATATTTTAGAGATAAATATATATCTAATACAATACAGGAATAATCGATATAACTATCATTATAATTAAACATAAACTAGTCATATATATAAAAAATGAAAGATAATTGTTGAAAACACGATGTTTTACTTGTTCTTTGTCTAGAATTTCATTTACAAAATCATTTATTACATATTATATAAGGATTTATTGGTGATAATTTAAGGATCAGAAATACGTCGCTTTATATGGGTAACTTAATAACATTACCATGCTTCACAAAAACAGGAAGTCTTCTAAAATGGCAGTATTTTTAGCGCGTTTTTCACGTAGTGTAAAAAAAAGCGCTATTAGGACGCAAATTTCGTCTTCGTCTCATATTTTGTTGTGCCCTTTTCTTAGCCAATAATTAACCGAATTGACCTCGGGTTTCGGCATTTGGTCGCATTTGTGCCCTAGATGAGCCAAATCATATTTAAATTTAATAATTAAAAAAATTATTATTTTTTTAAAAAAAATTCTTTTTAAAATTTCTCTTAAATTTTTTTTTTTAAGTATAGTACACTACTTTCTGTTAGTAAAAAGTTCATTATCTGCATTATTGTAAAATACAACATGTGAAAAACGCGCTAAAATTACTTGGCCATGCCAATGATTGATATCTTGTTTTGTTGTTAAATGCGTGACGAGTAATATTTATTTGCTAAAAATTTTCGCTCCTTTATCATTTAATTTATTTACGCATACCAAATGACCTTACTAATTTCTTCCTAAGGCTGGGGGCGGAAAAGGAAATCTCTATTGCAACAAGCGTCTTTTATAGAATTACAAGATAACATGAGGCGGAAAATTGCATAATCATTTTAATGCGTTGGTAGATATCTTAAGTGTGCAGGCTAGCACTTATTCTAATTGTAATCATTTCCAACGTTGCTAATTGTTGTAAAGTCATCTCTACTTCTCATGCTCCAAGATATGACCATAAGTTGAATTTTATCAGCTGGAATTTGGGACTGAGAACGACTGGAAACACTCTGCATGCTTTTGTTACACAAGTGTAGAGTTGTCATGAAATTAATAATTGTTGATTGTGTATCGTAAGGGTTTTGTACAAAAGTCAAATAAAATTTCTATCTTCCATCGAATCAAGAAAAATAGTCATAAAAAGGTTGATTATAGTGATGGGTCACATACTGTGGAGTAGGGGTCTTAAAACCTTTAAAGCTCGTGTCTTATCAGTAAATCCTCAATGATCCGTGGCCACCCATCAATAAATTTACAATAACCGCAGGCCACACAACTATCAAAAAATAATGTAGTCTGGAAATTTAAATAAGAAAGGGAGGTTTGTGTTTTCGAACTGATTCTAAAGGAAAGGTACTGATTTTTATACATATATCGGTTTCAAAAATGTTAAATGGAAGTCGAATTAAAATACTTTGCGTGTTGAAGATAAAAGTCCACCCTTACTTCTGAAAATTTCTGAGATTTTATGCATATAGTCATATTTTTTATATTTAAAATTATTTTAAGTACAATGAAATTTTTGAAAAATTCGTCATTTTAAGAAAATTTTATCTCAAATGGATATCAAGCCGCCCATCCGGTGTAGAGGTTAGTAACGGTGACTGCGGTGCCATTGGGCCTGGGTTCGAATCCCAGAGAAGGCATGGATGTTTGTATTGTGATCCTCTTATGACTTTAAATTCCTTCTTCCTTTGTAATGTGGGCTTCGTGCTTACTTCTGTAAGCCCCATGGGATACTTTATGGTGCGCGAGGATTTATAAATGCTCTCAATAAAAAAAAGAAGAAAAATCAAGTACATTAATAAAGTGTTTTAAATATCAAGAATAACAGAAAAAGTGGCATTTTTCACGACACGAAGCAGACAAGGCAACTTTTCCTGAAACTACCTCAGATTTTTTCAAATAAAGGTCCACTAAAATCCCTTCAGCAAGACATTCGTGGAACGTTGACCACGAGATCAAGTCCTACTTTTTCGAATAAGGATCATATGACGAGAATGAGACATGATTTTATGCTTCCATCTTTAGGCTGAACATGCTTGAAAAAACACATTGTCTTGCAAAAATTTTACAAACTAAAATTTCTCAACCTTCCACATTTTTAACACCCTTTTATAAGCTTCACTTGTATGTAACAGAATCTTTGAACTCAATTTTTATCCAATTTAAAAGGTCAGATTTATTTGAAATTTTGCTCACTTGTCCAGGACCGATGACAATACAATAATTAAATAATTTTGTTCCATTGTTATGATCTGGATCATCCGGATTAACGATTTTTCGTTTTCAGATGCCATCTTGCATCTGGCGACTGATTTCAGATCCCATTTCCAGATTTGGCGACTAAAAAAGATTGTTACAACTTAGTTCGATTAACTTTAAAAGGGTGGTTTTTTAGTTTTTTTAAAACTATAATTTTTTAGCTATCAAGGATACTTGTTTAGGTTTTTTGTCAGTAAATTATACCTGATTTTCAAAAATTAGCTGTAACACAATGATAAATATTTTTGTTATAATTTCTATTGAAATAAAATGAAGTTCATAAAAAATTAAGTAATTTTTGTATCAATTATTTGTTGCATAGTAATTTATAACAATTAAATGAGGCATTATCGTAATTTATATAGCATCAGGAATTCAAGGAAGAATTGATGTAAAATTAAGTTTTTAAAAATTTTATTACAATTGCGAGGTTGCCATATTTGTATCAAGGTCTATTTCTTCATAATTTTCGGAATATTTTTAAGAGTTAAATAATTTTCACATTTAATATAATTTGCGCTTAAATTGCTTAAATTTTTACTCAAAACAGTGGACTTGGAGAAAATTAAATTAAGTTATTAAAAATTTTATTACAGTTGCGGGGTTACCATGTTTATATCGAGGTCTGCTTCTTCATAATTTGGCGTTTTCGTAATATTTTTAAGTTAAATGATTTTTACATTCAACATAATTTGCACTTAAATTTTTACATAAAATAGTGGACTTGGAGAAAATTATTTACTTAGGTCTCCAATATGGTAACATTACAAGGGAAACATAATCGTACTGTGGTAGTCAGATTTCTAAATTTATTTCTATTAACACCAAATTGAACATATATAAAACTTTAATGAGGTCTGTTGCTCTCTTTGGAAGTAAATGTTGGACCCTCAATAAAGTAGAAGAAAAATTGCTCATTTTTTAAAGGAAAATCTTTGAACCTATTCCAGAGAACAATGTGTGAGCGGAGAATTCTTTACAATCATAAAATTTACAGGAAATATGGCAAATATAGAGGGATTGACATAGTGAGAACTATAAAACCATCAACGTATTAGGTAGCTGGGCCTTCTGTACAGATATGCTGATACTTTTCCTACTAAAAAAATTAATTTTTTCGAAAATTGAAGGGATCAGACGTAGGGGGCGACCACCTTCACGGTGGTTAGACGATGTTGAAAAGGAATCTCAAATGAATCGGTATCAACCGATGGAAGGCCGTCGTGACTGTGATAGGATCATCTGGAGGAGGATCAGCGAGTCAACCTTGGTTTGCAAAAGACTGATGAGCTTATGAAGAAGTAGTCATATTTGTTTTTTCTTTTTATTAATGTCGCTAAGTAAAGCAACGCAGGAACTATTGACGATGGACCTCGTAATTTTGAACCTCGGTTAAGTGGCGAGGATGACAAATGAGCTGGCAAACCAATCGCTAAACTTCCACTGTAAGTCATCATGAGAATTTTGAGCCACGATAGATTTAACGTGCATCAGCCTCTCTACACGGTTGATCTTCAGTGAGACTCGAACTTACGGCTTGCCAACCACGACTTCAAGATTACGATCATTCAGAGTAAGAATAATAAATTTGATCATTTAACATACGAAAGGTATTGATTTAAAATTAGTTAAAATTTGAATTTACTCGTCAAAATTTATTTTAAAAAACTGGATTCTTAAAAACTGTATATACTCTTTGTATATATATGTCCCTTTAATGGTTAAAATTAAAATTCTTGTTTGCAAACTTTAGCATGGAACTTTTTAATCGTTATTAGTTTCCATTAGAATAATTTGGCAACTTCTATTACGTAGATGTCGCTTTTTTTCCAGTTGCACTCGAAATATGCATAAATTTTCATGTTCTAAAGAAGTTAATAATCAAGATCCAATATTAAGAAAGTAAGTTAAGTTAGTTTCTGATATTTTAGTAAATATAAGCAAAGGGTTTTTAGAATTCAGAATATGTTACAGCAAAAGCGGTCACTGTGAGATTTCAATCAATAACGTTAGGTTAAATGCGGATAATCTGGAACACCTACAAACCTAGCATTTTCTGTATCGAGAAAAAAAAATCACTGTGTTGCCCGGAATACAGTATAAATCAGAGCAAGGCATTTTACATTATCAGAGAGGCTTATTGAATTACAACAATTCACACACATGTAACCAGAGCTTTTTGAAATTTTAACCAATGATTGGATAATCAATCTATTTCGAGTATAAATTTTCTTTCTCATTTTTCTAATAGATAATTTTAGTGTAAATAAACAATACAACGTATTGACATAAATCATTCCATAAATAAAATATAGTTTTAAAAAACTAAAAGAACACGCTTTTATGGTAAATCAAACTAAAAAGTTAAAAATAATTCTTAATATAATAAAATGGTTAACAAGAAAATTAATGTCTTTGTGGTAAAGGTGTGGGGTGCTCGATATCAATTATTATTTTTTACTTGTTCTATTTCGAAATGCTGAGTTAGTGTAAAAATGTAGTACAATTGAATTGTTGTTGTTGTAGTGTTTTGTCACTTCTTTTTCGGAAGCCGAGCGGTCATTGTCGCGAATTCCTGGCTAACGTTGTCGAATCACGGGTTCGAATCCTTGTACCACTGAAAACCCACCGTTTAGAGGAGTACCAAAGAGTACGCTAAGCCTGTCGAGGCTCAAATTTCTCGCTGTAATATGATGTGGAAATTCGGGGTGGGGAGATGCTAGCTCGTATCTCGTCCGCGTCATTTAACCGAGGCTCAAAATAAAAAGGTCAATCATCAAAAGTCCTCGTGTTTTGGTGCAACTTAAACTAAAATCTACCATAAAGCAACACGAGGTACGTTAGCCACGAACCTGGTAATTTTGAACCATGGTCAAGTTACTTTGACTGCACCGTAGCTGGAACTACACTTTCCTTACTCACACACCAATCCAAGGGTTAAAGTTGTGAGATTTACTTCTGATTGTTTTCAGTTTTTTCTATATTTTTTTCCAGCGAATCTACCTTTCTCCAAAGTTTATCCAAACAGATATGAACTGAAATGAATTGAATTGTATCATCCAATTATTTCGAATCATCATCATTTCGATATACAGTAATATCTGGACTTCGAAGTTACACGATTTTCAAATTTCGTCCATTCGTTTTTTTTTACGTTACTGAAACTTGGGCGGAATCAGTGCCACAGCCTGATGAAATTGATAATTTGATTGAAGAAGTTGTCGATCTTGCCAAGCAAGAACTGCTGGATTCGCACAACCAGGAACTGCCAATGGATGATCTCATAGAAATGCCCGAGAAAGAGCAAGACATTGAAGAATTTGAGTCTGTAGACCCAGTTCAATCAGAGGATCGAATGACGGTTGGGAATTTTACAAAAGGCTTTAGTGTTTATTTGAAAAAGAGTTAGAAATTTTAGAAAATACATACTCCAATTTTGAGCGTAAACTTTGAACAAAACAAGGAATATAAAAACATTTATTAGCATTTCTTAGAACCAATTTTGTGAGAAAAAAAACTTTCAGCCGGCAGACTACTTGTTAGATTTTATGAAACCTTCTACATAAAAATAACTTCGTCTTATGATTTTGTATCCGTGTTATCTAAGGTTTTATTAAATTTGTTATTTTCTTTCGTCTTCGGCCCCAACTAAAAATAATTTTTTATGTATTTATATGCGAAATCATACCCCGACTTACGCGAATTCGATATATGTAGTTATCTCTCGGTCCTACCTATTGCTAAAGTTCGGGGTATTGCTGTATTATTCTGTTAATAAAACGTTGATTAAGATGAGTGGAGTCTTCTCTTTTCTCTCTTCTCTCCTCTAGATAGGTACAGATAAAAGATTTTGCAGTGCATATGCATTTTTATTTACTTAACTTTAAATTCTTTAACTTTTTACTCTAGTTATTCCTCTCGATATGAAAACTGAAAAAAAAATGATTGCTGCAAGAACGATTGAGTTCTCAGTCCGATTTCTTGAGGGTGTTTGCCCGAATTTAGAAATTAAAGTACACCCACAAAGACTACAGAATAATCCATGTGGACTTATATGATGTAGCAATGCTCAAAGCATTTTCTTTTTGTTAAATTTAGAGGCAAGAATCAAAGTTTCAAATAATATTAAGTTGTTGACAACTATATACGAATTCTCTTGTACATAACCCTTTAAAATATTTATTGTAAAACTTAGTAATAAAAATTATGGCTAGTTAATTTTTTGAGGGGAGAATTCCACTTTAAAAGCTGATTTTAGTAAATGTAGGTTTATAAAAAATAAATAACTTTTTATGTTGCGAATCCATTTTATCTTACAGAAAATACAGCTGAGAATTTCTCACATTCTTTCTTATTACAATGTCTTCTATTTTATAATAATGGAATTTAGCGTTATCTGGTAAAAAAATTCATACAGATTCCATGCAATTCAATTATTATATAATTAAATCATACCATAAAAAATCTATTCAAATAATTTTATTTATGAATACCGACATTTAATTTGTAAATCCAAACTTTCTGTGTAAAAGTACCGATAGAAACAGCCTATTTTGAAAACGCTTACTAATAGCATTTAAAGGGCAATATGTAACCAAATCCAGTGCGATTATTAGAGTATAAATATAAAAATATCAAATTATATAGGTAATTATTTAATTTCTCTAAGGCAGAGGTCCTTAAACTGTGGTATGCTGACCCCCGGGGGTTTCCAGTGTTTTTCTAGAGTCTACGAAAGTTTCTCATTTAATGTTGCCTCGTTTACAGACTCTGAAGGGTCTCGCGGAAAATAATTGAGAGATGCACCATCCCAGACTAGATCACTAAATTTTCCCCAATGAAAAAACTCAGCTAGAACAATTATTTCGATCAAGAATATTATAATTTAGTTTTTTTTATTGTTTTGAACTACATAGTCATTATTATACAACATAATATTTTCAAAAAATAGTAGAAAAGTATGCGCAAAGATTTGAGGGGGTGAGTGAGTGAGTGAATGTAGGGTTTTATGGCGCAAGAGCCGCTTTCGGCTAAGCTGCGCCAGTCAATCGTTAAAATATTAAAAATCATTAAAAATACTCGCATATAAAAGTTCACATAAATAAGTAGCAAACAGATTTTGGTGGGGGATGCCCCACCAAGTCAAATAGGGTTAAAATTATTCAGAGGAGAAAAAAATATTTTTATATATAGGTAAAAGTTTTAATATAACAAGATTTTGGTAGGGATTAACCCCACCAAGTCCGATAAGTATGATTCATATAATTTCAATTTCTGTGTTTCGTCGGGGTTAATAATTTCCTTTCAGTTTTTTCTTCACGCTTTCTTGGAGTAATAACGTGCAAAAATCCCTGCTGTCTCCAGGTCTCATTTTTCCAGTACTCTTCCGACAAGAATTTTATTGTTTCCTTTTTCGGTGTTTCCACCTCTTCTTCTACGTCATACATAATCATGTCCTCATCTGAGGTGTCTTGAATAGGTGAGCTTTTTTTCGGTTTGTGGGGTGCCATTTTAATCTCTATTTTTGGTTTTCCAGCGTTAGATATGTTTTTGGTAGGACGCCTTTTTTTACGACGTTTTGAAGCCTGAGATACAGAAGTTGTATCTGTTGATGGTAAGCTATTGGATTCTGAGGTAGCCGCTATGGTACTAGATGTTGTACAGGTGGGAGTTTCAACAACAGAAGAGGGTTTAATAGTTGATTTCGAAGAGGATTCAATAGGTGAAAACATATTATTGGTGGTGGAAAGTACGCTATTAGATAGAGGAATAGGTGGCTGAGAGATTCTAACATAGTAGCTGCTATTGAAGAGGTGGATGGCAAGGGATGTGCTTCCGTTAAATATGATGTGGAAACCACCGGAGTGGATATATTGGATGTGGAAGGGACGTTGGTGAGCAAAAGATTTGCTGACTGAGAGTCTGATGTTGTAGCAGTTACTAGAGGCGTGGATGGCAAGATATCTACTTGAGCTGAAGATGTAGAGACTGATGGAATAGAGAGAGATAAATTTTGTTTCGGAAGTGAAGCTTGAAGTAGTTTTAATGGTGGACATATAATTTTAGTGATATTTTCATCTGTCTGCGTAGAAGAGGATGTTATTGATGATTTAACAACCTGGGAGTATGTCTGTGATGAAAGAGGGGCTAATAACTTTCGGGCTTCTAAGTAAGTTATGTTTTTATTAGTTTTAATTTCTTGTATTTGCTTTTCTGTTTTCCACTTTGGACAAAATTTGGAATCGGCGGTATGAGGTTGAGAGCAATTAATACATTTCGGCTCTAGAGTGCAATCTATAGAAGAATGCCCCACAGATGCACACCTAGAGCATGTTAGTTGGCCACGGCAGGAAGTTTGAGAATGTCCGAACCTCTGGCACTTGAAACAGCGCAGAGGATTTGGAATATATGGACGGATTTTACAATTTAAATAACCAGCTTTAATAGTTTTGGGTAGAGAGGGGCTGTTGAAAGTTAAAATTATATGTTTTGTAGGGATAATTGTAGCATCTTTTTTAATTGTAATTCTCCTGATCTGAATCACACCCTGATCAGAAAATCCATCAAGGATTTCTGCATCAGGAGTGTTCAACAAGTCAGGTTCAGAAATGACACCTAGGCTTGAGTTAAGGGATTTGTGAGGAGTAACTGTAAGTGTAGAATCAAGAAATAGTTTTGTAGACAAATAAGATTTCGATTGTATAGCTGATTTTGTTTCTACAAGTAAATCACCAGATCGCATTTTTTTAACCGATTTTGGTTCACCGATTGCTTGGAGGGCTTTGAAAATCGCAAAAGGGGATTTTCTTGGCATTTCATTGTTGGGTAACGACAAGATGAAAAAGCGTGAAGTACTGGCAATATGTTCAATGGTATGAAATTTGGGTAAAACGAGGCCTTTACCCGGGCACATCAGAATTGGATCCATAGGCACGTGAAAAACTTCGTTCTGGCGTGCCTCCACCCACCACGGAGTAAAACAAGGGAGGCAGTGTGCCGGTCAACTGGCAAACACTAGGCACGGTGCTTACCTGGAGTACACTCAGAATATAGTACTACAGCATCAGGGCGAGGATCCAACGGGTAAACCCGCCACCCCTTATCTGCAGCACTAACCCTAAAGCAATGTCTCCGATGAGACTTATCACCAGCCGATTGACAGGAGCGGGCTCACTCCTGCCACCCGTCTACAGCGAAGCGTGGGCCAAAGGGTACGCAAAAGGTATTCCCAGGACACCATTTTCCTCCTTACGGGACGCCGCACAAGGCAAACATGCGGGTTGACAAACAACGGTGTTAGTAAAACACAACACTGATATCGAAAATAAAATAAAGGAACCAAATTAACGCATCTCAAAATAAAAACTAAACTGTGTTAATAGCAATATATATTAAGAATATGATAAAATTACAAAAAATAAATTTAAGATTCAAATCATGTGTATTGAAATAAAATTTTAATCTGTGGTCTAGACAGGAAAGGAAAAAAAAAGTCTAATGTAATGACAAGACGAAGGGTCGAAAATAGGGAAGGATCACTAGGGTACCCCGGGTTTGTGAATCCCGTGTTTACCAAAGACAGTAAACCCCTTGGGTAAAGGAAAAGATCACTAGGGTACCTCGGGATTGTGACACCCGTACTCACCTAAAGAAGGTGAGCCCCTGAGGGAAGATTTGAGGGGGAAAAAAGCGTTAAAAATAGTCTGAATAAGTAGCAAAGGCAGATTTAAGATTATGGAAAAACTTTAAATCCCCAACAGTCCTGTGTTGGGAGTCAGGAAAGAAGGGGTGTTCAAAATCTTGGGGGTCGACAGTGTCAGGAGGATACATAAAGGGGAGGGGGCGTGGCAATCAAAAATTTAAGAACCACTGCTGTAAGGCTTAATGTTTAATTAGTATAAAATTATTATTAGTTTTCTCTAAAATATCAGGTGTTTGTTCGGCTACGTAAATTAGCTACCCATAGAATCATTATCATATCAAGGTTAAAAATAGTAAATTATCTGTGTTAAGACGTCACTGGAACAGGAACTTGTGATCCGTTGTAGTTTTTCATCCATTTGCTTTATTTCCTTCCTGTGTACACTATCGGAGACATGGTAATAACCCTTGATGATCCACTCTTGTTGTCATGGTACCTGGGGAAAAAGCCAGTGCGAGGTTTTATAAATTTTTAATATTAGAAACGTAAAACTAAATATAAAATTGAAAAAAGTAAATATTGTAATATATAGCTTTAATAGAAGGATCCATCCAAACATATAAAACAGCTCAAGAACAATGATATAAATAATAATAAAAAAAACCATTTAAAGTAAGAACCAGGACAAATTATAACCATGGACAATTTAACAAAAGTAAAAAACTTAAACATTTAAGCAACTAGAAAAGGAACATAAAAGTTGTAGCTTTTTACTTGGAGTTCATGAAAAATTTCGGCATAGTTTGCTCATCTCACCACGTTTTTGAGATTCTTTATCTAGTTCTGGGCTTATAAGAAGATGCTAGATGGAACAATATACTAGAGGGAAAAATGCCTATTTTATTAAGATCATGGCCTGTGTGTTTGCAGTCTGAAGTATGCCACAGCCTCTTTACGGGGCTTTTTACTAAACTTTTTCCAAGTGTCTTGAATGTTAGCCCAGGATTTGCCACTGGTCCTGCGGATACTCTTAAATCTGGTCAGATTTAAGAGTATCCACCAATTTCTCTGAGCCGCCTTAGCCATAGCTGTTACCCATTGAACACCACCCAGGAGGCACGTGTGAATTAAAGGATATCACGGACGCAAAGAATTGGGCGGACCATTAAATTTAATAATAGAATCTGAAAATTTTCCTCGTGGCGAATGAATGATATATTAATAACCTACACGAGGGTTATTAGCGACGGACTTCGTTATTTTAAGCCATGGTCAAGTGAAGAGGACTGCACCTGAACAGGTACTTAATCTTAACTTCCTCGCCACACCAACAAAATAATGTTTGATCCTCGACAGATTTAATGTGAAGCGTCCTCCTCTACACGGCAGGTCTTCAGTGGCACCAGGCTCGATCTCATGACACTCAGTCACGAGTCCGTGACCTTGATCACTAGGCTACAGCGGCCACTTTTTAGGGACGATAGTTTTTAGATTGGCCAATAGGCTATAACACTTGCAAAATCTCCTGTACAGGAAATATGTAACAACAATCTTGGTGTAAAAATAGATAAAAAGCAACAGTTTTCAATGTGCTAAAACTAAAACGTAGTGTTTTTAATATTTATTAAAAAAACAAATTTTTTGTTTGACTGTTTAAAAATTTTAACACAAGAAAATAAATAAAATTATTAACTGTTATGATTGTTTTTTTAAAAAAAAAAATTCGTTTGCCATAGATATTAATAATTTATAATTAGAAAAATTATGGTTCGATAATATCTGTAATTCTTCTATGTATTTGGCTTGTTTGTTAAATATTGCACTAAACATGCAGTTGGCGACGAGAGGATTACGAAAAATTTTGGTTAGTGTTTCATTCTCAACACTTCCTCATCCTAGCATATAAGGGCTTAGAAAAAGCAAAATTTAACATTTATTCCATAGGATGGTTTTTAAAGTATCCGACTCTACTGGCGACAACTTTTTTTTTAATCAAAAAATGGAGATATGGGGATTTTTTTTGTGTTTTTTAGATTTATTTATCACATTTTAAGAAAAATATGCTAAAATTAAGAAGAGTAAAAGAAATTATTATTATTAAAATGGGAAAAAACTGGTAAATTTACAAAAAATAACATAAACGGGGCCCATTCTGTACTAAAAGTTTATAAACAAATTTTCAATTTTTCTATTCTGATGTGTTGCTATGTTATTCATTTTTGAAATGACCTTCAGGATAAGAGATATTTTAATTTTTACAAAAACTAGAGCACTTTATCTTAGTTATTATATTAAATTGCTTAAAAAACAGTGATTGTATTAACATAAAGGACTGTCAATTTTGTAATAAAACAGTGATTGATAAATCTGAAGGATAAAACACTTCTGCTATATATTATACAGAGCATACACAAAAAATTTCAGTTAATTATTTAATTATTTTCAAAATTTTTTATCAATTGCTGTCCCCGTTTGAGCATTAAAAAAAACCAAAAAAACAAACAAACAAAAAAAGAAACCACACACACATTTCGAGTAAAACGCCGTTGTAAAGTATAACATCTTGCTTAAAGTAATGGCATCTGCTTTTACTAAAACACTTGTAGTTTTTGTTCTAGTGAATGGAAAGTAATAAATTTGGTATTTTTATAAAGCTAATAAGATGGTCTTTAAAATAAAATTATAAAAGAAATTGTCAATGTTTGGCAAAATTCACAATTATAGGGTAATCGGATACCTTAAGAGAATCCAGACTCAACCTGATGATTTAATGGCGTGTCTCTGCCCTCTACTATATCTTTTAATACTGAAAATTTTATTTATTGCATACAATTGCAAATAGAGATTTGAGGTCAGTTGGTAATTTTTTTCTATGTTTGACAAATTGCACCAATTCCTCATTAATTTACTTGTGAATATAGTTACCACAGATTTATATATGTAACTTAGATGTAATGTGAAGGAAGACAAATATATATTAACTGACAAGGAGGAAACAAGGAAGGTCGAAAAAATAGAGAAATATCGCTAGGGCATCTCATGTGGACACGTTATCCCTATTTATTAGACCAACGGTTCTTAAATTGGGGTCCGCGGCCCTTTTCTAGGGGTCTGTGGAGGTCTCTCGTCTAATATTAAGATTTCCTTCTTTTACAGACTGAAAGATGTGGAAAAATTGAAAGATGTGTCATCCTAGACTAGATCATTCAATTGCTTACAATGAAAATCTCTACTAGAACATATATTTCGATCAAGAATATTAATTCAGTTTTTTTTTAATTCTTTGTAACCTTATGGCCATTACTAAAATGTAATATTTTCAAAGAATATATAGTAGAAACACATATGCAAAGATTAAGTTACAGTTATTATTTTAGTGGGATATGGAGCGATAAGGGTTATTGTCCAAGCAAAGATTATGAAATTGAATTCACAAAGGGCACCAATAGATAACGATTGCATCCATCTCGATTTCTAATCGAATTGCGCCTGTATTATTTATTTTTTTGCATCAATATTATTTATTTATTTGAAACTAATATTTTGTAATATTTTTTTATAATTTGATGTTTACTGTTTTCTTGAAGGAAATAAAAAGAAGTGTTAGAAAAATCTGTATAAATAGCAGAGGCAGTCTTAGGACTATTGAGGAACCTTTAAATCACTCAGCCATGTGTTAGGAGTCAGAGAGGGGTGTTCAAAATTTTGGGGGGCTTTGGCGATCGAAACTTTTAAAAACTGCTGTATTAAGGGACATAAAGCATAGAGTAGAGAAAATATTAATAGAGAGGGTGTAAATACCTTATTGATCGAAGAAGGTAAGCCCATGAGAGTCATTAGAAATCGGGCATGAAAAGAAAATTATAATTGTGACGTTGTAGTTTAATATATCTTGTCATATACGTTAACAAATTATGTTCTATTTTAACCATATTCTAACAAAATAATTTTCTAAGTACGTAAAGGATGTTAATTTTTATGAATTGTTCTATTTGATTGTGTTAAAAAGAAAATTAGTTCACATTTTTTTCAAACATTTCTTCAAATTATATATGAATTTGTGTATAAATTAATTTCTTCAGTTTACTAATAGATTAATTTGTATTTCTTTTGGATAAAAAAATCAAGAGATTTAGAGAGAAAAACTAAGAAATCTTTTGTAAATGAGGTTTTTTAAAATATAGCCGCAATTATTACAGTTAACATCTTTATTTGGGATTTGGAGCAACAAAGGCTATTATCCCAGCCGCAATTATTAAACCAGAATGCATGATTTTTTTTTCTGAGTAAAAGTTATAGTGCTTATATTTGCATCGGTGATTCATTAAATAAAAATATATCAATGCATGTGTTGGACAAAGGTGTCGATAACAATTCACGTGGCTGGGAAAAAGTGTGACCTGCGTCACGTTCCTTCGTTTGACGTCATACTGTATTTGTGTTTACTACCCTAACGGAATCGAATTTAAAACTCCGGAAGAACGCATCTTCTGGACCTTTCAAGCGATGCATAAATAAATCTCTCACGTTTTCCATGTATTGCGAACTTTTATTTTCAAATACATCAGCATGAGATTAACTAGAAATTCTGTGACAGTGAAACACTAGCGTGAAAAATGAAAAGTTCATTAGATTATTAGTACCAAATATTTGATAATATTTGTGGCCGCTGTAGCCTAATGTTCATGGTCCAGAAGTCGTAGCCAGCGCCATCGAGCCATAGGTTCAAGTCTGATGCCGCTGAAGACCCGTTGTGTAGAGGGCGCGTTAAATCTTTTGAGGCTCAAAATCATCACGTTGGCTTGTTTGTGAAAGTTTGGAAAGTAGGGTACCAGCTCAAGTGTCGTCCATGTCACTTGACCGGGTTCAAAATACGAAGTCCTTTGCCAATATCCTTTGTGGCCGTGGTACCTAGTTACCACGTAATGTAACGGACTTGTGACCGGCGTGTCGAGTTCGAGCGTAGTACCCCTGAAGATCCGCCGTGTAGGGGAGCGCTGCACGTTAAATCTGTCGAGAGCTCAAACATTTTCTCGTTGGTGCGGTAGTTAGGAGAGGGGGGGGAATAATAATTCAACTTACATTTATTATAAAAAATAATGAATGAGAGAAGTTTTTAAAAAATTTATTTATTGTTCTGATTTTATATTGTCCGGAGCTGCACAAGCTCATTTAATTTTAGAATCAGTTTAATGAGACAAATTACCCTATCTCTCTCTCTCATACTTTTCAACATTTTTTAAAATCAGGAGTGATATGGCTTCAAAGTCTCATCATATTCTGTAAGTTTATGTCAGCCAACATGCATCTACAGTGGAACGTCGTTTATCCGAACGTTTATTATCCGGAGCGTCAAATATCCGAACCAAAGTCCGGATACGTTTTCGAACAGTGCAGTGCTCAACAGTTGTTTCCTGTGAGGCCAAAAGTGACGGAAACCCCAAGGTCAGGGATATTTGGGGAATTTCAGCTGTGTGATTTCGTAAACATCTGCACGGAATATTGGGTCAATTTGTTTCCAAGTGAGGGGTGTATACGTGCTCTTTTGTTGAGTTTTGTTGATGTAGAAAAACTGGATGGCATGAGATGAAGACTGTGGATTTCAAATGCTAAATGATGACGAGATTCTGACTTCCGTGCAAAACGAATCCGACCCTGCGACGATGAACGGATGAAGACGAGGACAACAACAACGAAGTAGCAAGGGTCCATCAAATTCTGCGCGTTTCCTGCGTTAGAGGCAGTTATGGAGTGGCACGAAAACAATCAGAGTGCTGTCCTACTCAACTACTGCTGCCAAGAGAATCAAAGACTTTGCAGTGAAAAACGAAGGTGTACAATGGTACAGCGAAAAATAAGTGATTATTTTACCCAATCAAGGTAAAATTGCGACATTTTGCACCTATTTTGCTTTTCTTCAAGCACGTTTCCCGCATGTGATGATTTCAATATTTGTATAGTGTCCAGTGTCATATACTGCTTGGATCGCATTCGGTTTGGTTATCGAACAATCGCGTATCCGAACGGTGTCCGGCCCCAATTAATTCGATAAACGACGTTCTACTGTATATCTACTTTTGTTGGTCTCCATGCAAGAAAAACTTTGCTCACAAATGTATGTCCGTTACAGATACCCTTTTTTTTAAATACATTTTGTTCATTTACATTTATAAACCGTAATGAGTCATACAACACAGCTATCAAACCTAAGTCGTTCACAAGGGGGAAATATAGCCTGTTCATAGAAATATTTTGGAACAAAAGTGGTCGAGCGGGAAATTCAATCACCCCAAGCCTCTTAAATTGTCAAAAACGTTTGCAATTCGTAAAAAAGAGGGAGATATATGACAAATACATTTTGTTCTCAGGAAGACTGTCATATAGGAGGATACTGACAAGGTCATTGGTAATAAATAAACATTTTCCTCAGAATTAAAGATTTCGTTCGTCTGGGGTGACTCTGTGTCCCGTGCGACCATTCGCGGGTTAATTTTCTAAAAAAGCATGAATATGTGATGCAGATAAAGCTCTGAGAAAAAGAAAGGGGATGAGTGTGAAATTACGGAGGTTGAAAAAGAGAAATATTGTTAAGAGATACGCATCACTCATGTCAACTACAGAAAAACCTATGGAAAAAACCCATATATAAGTTACTTTGGGTTTGTAAATTTCGTATTTGCATAAAACGGACTTTTAATCATTAGAAACAAGACAATCAAAAAGTTATAGGTTAATTATTAGTTCTCAATTGAAATGCTTATATCATGTACTAAGATTCTAGAAAAGTTTAAGGGAACTATTCTGCTTAAAGGTGCCATGTTTTGAGAGTTCGTAGGAGTATTTAGTCATGGTCACGGTCAGAGAATATTCATTAGAGTAAGCTGTGAAAAAGTTCGAAATTTTGTTCTGGAACAGTGATGGGAAGACATTTATAAAAACAAGCCAAAAGAAAATGTATAGATAGGCCAGTATAATTTATTATAAAACGCAATGAAGACTTAAAGAATTTCCTAATAATATAATTTTTTTTACATTAATGTAACTAATGCTGCTCCTAATTCTTTTTAATTTTTTTAAAAAAATAAATTATATATGAAAAGTAAAAATAATCCATTTTTTTTTTTTTTTTGCCCAACAAAACTCTTAAATAAATTTCCATATAAACTTTTACAATTATATTTTTATGATTAAAATACAGTGGTAATCGCTTACACAAAACTGAAAGGACTGGAATATTTTTCGTGTTAAAGGTATTGTAAAAAAAAACAAAACATATATCAAAAAAATTAAGTTTATTAGAGTTTATTTTTTTATTTTTTATTTATTTACTTAGATATATGTATATATGCATGTTTTCAATAAAATCAATGAACCAAAAATATTCACAAATACTTGAAGAAATTTAATGCCAAATTTTCAAATTTTTT